>JABFPJ010000612.1:0-36742 GCA_022817425.1 Gryon sp. ZL-2020 | reverse complement strand
CAGGTAAAAAGACCAAGAAAGCAAAAACTGACATCAGTGAATCGCGGCGATTCGGAAATTATCATTCAACCAGCGTCGATGATTGACGAAGAGGAAGAAATGCCTGTGAAAAAGCGAAATCGAAGAAAGCGAAAAGTTCTGCCAGATCCCGATTATAATCCTCGAACACCAACGAGAAAGATGCGCAAGTTGCGTAAACACTCGAGGGTTGAGGTGATCGACATTGACATGGATGAAGAAGACAATCAGGATACTATTGAAGAAATTACACTCGACGATGGCAAAGAAAAGAACTCGAGTGATAAGGAAAATAACGTTATTATGGTCGGCGATTCGGACGAAGATTCACAAGAATCTGACGAGAAACTCACCTCGCCGGTTTTGAAATGTCAATTTTGTTCTCGAAATTTCAGGTTTGTAAAAGTATTAATTAAGAAATTAAATAATAATTGATGGGATCATCTTTTAATTCAAAAAATCATCTTTTTAATTCTTTTTATAGACAAAGACGATTGTTGGACACGCATACAAGAATATGCTCAAAACGATCCAAAAAGTCAGGAAAATCAGATTCTACGAAACGGGAATTTACGTGTAAAACGTGTGACGAAAAGTTTGACGCAGCGCTGACTTTAGCACGCCATGTAAGAGCGAATCATCCACAAAAACGTGGACGACCGCGAAAAATCATTCAAACATCGATGAACGATGAGAACGAAGATGATTCGGATGAGATGCCGAAGTCACCGGAAAAGCCACAGGAAAAATCAATTAAGGATATTGAGTTGAAAGAGCGACGAATGTCTAAGATAACGAGATCAATGGCAAAGGAAAAACTTGAGCTTATGAATGAACAGGAACACGCAAAGGAAAAGACAAAAGAGACGAAGAAGAGTGAGAAGAAAAAGATTAGCAAAATTACTCTTAGAAAGATTATGAGTATTCACTGTTGTAAACATTGTCTCAAAGTATCATTGTGTTTGAAACAAGCGCGTGAGCATCAGTTGCAACACATAACAAAATCAGGCAAGTATTTTTGTATAAAATTCAGTTACGTTTTTGTTTATTTATTAAATTTTTCATATAATTAATGAATCAATGTCATTTTTAATGTTGCAGTTTTGAATTATTGTAAAGATTGCAAAGCAATTGCACCTACAAAGGAAGCCTTATTACGTCACATGAAAACACACAAGAAGAAGAAGCAGCCGACAAAACTCGCCGTTACCCCAAAAGCAAAAACAGAACCTAAACCAACGAAAGAAGAAGTATCTTCACCACCAGTCGTGCCGCGAAAAAGAGGAAGACCGCGCAAAATCAAGCCGGCTGATTAATTAAATATCTTCTCATAAAGAAACATTTATTTATGTCATTTTTTCTTCTAAAGAATACAAGTGTATTCACTTCGATTCTCTTTTCTTACAGTCAAATTATTTAAAATTAAATGTGAACTAAAATTAAACATGTTTCTACCTTTACTCATGAATTTTAAACCGCCTTAATCGGTTATTGTTAAGCGCTTGCTTTGATGATAAAAGCAATTAATTAATTTAAAGGAACAAAGAACAAAATTTATGTTTTTTTGTTAATATTAATCAGTACATTGAAATCATTCAATGCAAATGATAAAATTGTCTTATTTCGGTGACGAAATATTAAAATTTCGATTGAAAAAAAAAATATCCCTACGGCGGGCTTTTTGAAACATCAAATGTATTTGAAGTTTTAATATATAGGTGCAATCGATATTTGTAAATATAATTTCATCGTCGAGAGTGTACCACAGTGATATCAAATGTTTATATTGTAATGTTAAGAATAATATCATTGTAACTTTAGCGAGACAAATTTGCTGTACAATTTGGGAGCTGCAAAAATTGAATCTAGAACACGTAAAAAAAATAAAAACAAAAATTGATATTGATGCTTTGATTTATAAGAAATAGTCACTCGAAGGAAAGCATAAAAATCATTTATTTTTATTTTACTTCCATTGTAAGCTGATAATAAACTGTTCTATTAAGATCATACTGTCTTTTTGATATCTTTTTATCATTTTCAGTTTCTTGTAATAAAAAATTTCAAACTAAAAAAAATATAGAGAAAATATATTAAAACCTAATTTTACTTTTTTGGGCTTATAGTATATTTAGATACAAATTTCAACTCCGTTATTTATTAATAAAATTTATTGTATATAATAAATATATAAAGTATGTTTAAATTATTTATACAATGTTCTTATAAATAGTAACTTTATCCCTTTGTATAATTATTATAATCTTCTGGAATATCTGTAAAAATATTAATAAATCCATATAATTTTATAATAACTTACTCGGAAAATAATATTTTAGAAAAAATAATGAATACTCGTTTTTTTGCAATTATTTGATTATTATTTAATACCTTTTGTAAATGGTGGAAATGTGAAGGTATCAATCATTCCTGATGAAGAAATTTCAGACAGCTGACCAAAATCTTCTCCATCTCTAAAATCTTTTCTCATTTTTAATCTTTGATTAAGCAGAATATAACAATTGTGCAATGATCGATCACTTTTTTCCGTTTGTAAAATTTTACACAATTCTTGGACAAACCATGATCCTAAAATGTGTTATAAAACTTTTTATACAAAAGTCATTTTTCAATAAAATTCCATTTTGTATTGCATTTACATAGATTAAAATCTCAGCTAGTAAACTAATTTAGATTATTAATTTTTCTCTTTTGTGATATTATATCCTTAAAATGATTCTTGAGTTCCGATTTGCCGGAGTTAGTGTCTTTTTGAATAATAAATAATTTTCCAGAATCGAATTGAATTTAGTAAAGTAATCCAACGATTCTTTGTTTGTGGTAGAATCTCATAGTGCAAGCAGAATTAGTTTTTGTTGTAAACTTTTGTCTCAATACCTAAATCGCGTTTTGCTCATTTCTTACGTACTAAAGTAAAAACGCGATTAATATGTTATTTATCTTTGTTTAAATTATATGTACACATAAGTATTTCTCTTTGTTTAATACATTGTTAACTAAGATATGAAAATAGCGTATTGACAAAGATAAATGAATTGGGTTTTTATTGATAAACAAAGAACATTAGAAATAGCGAACTACTGCCAGATAAAAATTATTTCAACAGGGCAAATTTGTTAACTTTCATAATTAACGTAGGCTATATTAAAATTTAATTTAACAGTATTTTTGTTATGTAATTTCAAATAATAAAAATAAAATAATAATAACTTTGTGGACCGGTCGAAGTTGAGGATTCAGCTACATTCATAAAAGAATTCTTAAGGGGAGGGGGGGATAGAGATTAAACGGCCGAAACCGAGGATTTAAATATTATATTTCTAAATTTTGAAACAAAACATGCAAAATGTTTTGTAATTATTTTTGTAATAAAAAGATAAATGTAAATGATGTAAAAAATAATAATAATAAAATGACCTTGACAAAAAATACAAAAATACCTAAATGACCTTGAAAGAAATAATTAGTTTTAATGAAGAAAATAGATATACATAAATGACTTTAAAAAAATATTAAAATGAAAAAATATAAAAATACCTAAATGACCTTGACAAAAATAAAAGATAAGTTAAAATTGTTTTGGAAAAAAGTGCTTAAATATAGTTGAAATACCCTTTTATAAGAAAAATAAACAAAGAAAAAGTAATATGACCTTGAATTTGCATTGTTGCAAAACAAAAGAAAACATTTTTAAAAAATATGATATTTTTCTATAAAGTAAACAAATATAATAATAATATAAAACAAATAAATAATAAACAATAAATAAAAAAAAAATAAAAAAAACAAATAAAAATAAAAAACAAAAATAATAACATAGAATACACATTTAGGGTCTCTAAAAAAGGGGGGGAGGAGGGGGAAGGTCGAGTTGAGGGGGAGAGAGGTTTTGCGTTTGATATATGCGCCATTATAAACATTTATCGGGTTTTTCAAACTTACCGGAATCCCGCGCAGATTCCTGTGTTCTTCTATTCCGCTTGCAACAATGAAGTACGAGAAGGGATGCGACGCTTACTTCGAAAATACGCAAAATCACTTTTTTCCGAATTTGCCGTTTCAAATGTATTCAAATTTAGTTCACTTTTATCAAATTCTGTTAAAGTATATTTATATAATAATTATGATGCAGTAAAATTTTAGAACTTCTTTTTCTAACACAAAGAAAAATTTGACTTTAACGCGATTATTATTTAAAACGACCGAAAAACACTCGCGTCGCGATATCGAATGTGAACAGTGTCCGAATGAACCGTAAACAGTGAAGACTTATTCAAAATAATGGACAAATTGAACTGACAAGGACAACATCGGATTCGGTGAGTTTAAACAATGTTTCAAATTTATAATGTAATTGTGTAAAAATATATTTGACCTTTATTTGCATTGTTTGTTATTTGAATATGTGTATATACACTGGTCACAAAAAACTCATCACTTTTTTTTAATTGCTCTTAACTTTGTCAAAAATTAACAAAAAAAAACTTTCTTTTTTAGAAAATTGTTCAGAATAAACCAAATTTTTTTATTTTAACGCAAAAAATAGGTTTATTCAACATTTTTTGCAGAAAAATGCTAATAAAGTTATTGCATTTTTCACATTTTTATTTTTGTTTATTTGATCGTACGTTATGATATGTTGTTTTGTGACCTTGAGTGTATGTAAACAAAGATGAAACAACGCGAAATCGCGGAGTCAGTATTGTTATTTACGATTGAATTCAATAAACAACATATAAATATTAATTAATTTTTTATATCATTTATAATAAACTTGTGTTTACTGAAAAATGGCGACATGGAGACTGTTGTACAAACTGTGGACTTCTAAATAAATACACGTATAACTGGATTTGCAAATAATGAATTTCACGAAAAATATTATTTAAAATAATTTCCGCGTAGCTTTATTGAAAATTATAAAGTATTTTCCAAAGTAACTGCGATACTTCTGAAAAGCGCGGCATATGAATTCAAGATGGCGGGAAAGGCGGGAATATATGAATTCAAGATGGCGGCAAAGGCGGGAATCATACTTAATTTTGAAGAATACATAAATATACGACAAAAAAATTGATTTTTTTTAATTATAATTTTTTTTAATTTTATCTAAATTAGATATACGAAAAATACAATTGATTTTTTATTATAATTTTTTGAAATTACCAAAAATATTTTTTTTGTAAAAAATATTTTTTTTCTGGAATTTTCTTTAAATTAAATAAAGTTTTAATTTTGTTTATAAAAGTTAATAGGAGCAATAAGTTAGATATGAAAAAGGGAGGGAATAAAGTACTAGAAAAGTGGCATAGATAAAAAAATGGAATTTCTTTAACTAGCTGAGATATTAATATCAAACCATTCTAAAAGTAACATGATTTTAACGTAAACAATTACAGTTATTGCATAAATGTTACCTGCTTCTTGATGACGAAATGATTTAAAATTTTTCAATGTTGACCTCCATAGAATAAAATTTTGGTTTTTACTCAAAGTTTCTCTATTGCATGAAAAATTTTGTACTCCATCTGTTTCTATTAAATTGTCGCCACTTTTTATACCTAAAAAAACGCTAAAATATACTCACAATCAATACTTTATTATTTAAAATGGATTTTCATAAACGTACCATAATACGGTCCCTGACAACATTGTGCTATTACAATTTTAAAAACATCCGATAATTCGACACAGCATAAGTACTTTCGAATATCACGGAATTTTATAATTCTATCATCCGTTGTTATAATTTCACCTATTTACAAATAATAAGTTATTTTAGTGTAAAAATTAATGAAAACATTTATAAAATCATATTTTATAAATTGAATAATATTTTACCTTTATTTCCATGACTTAAAATAAATAAAACAATCGCCCTATACTTATTTTTATATTTCACCGGAATCTCTTTCAAAACTTCAATAAATACATCTAAGTCAAGATTTTCGTGGTTTACAGTTTGAAATCCACAACCTTTAAATGTTGTATTCAAGTTTTTTACATCAGTCTGTGAACCTTCCCTGTTGCCCTGAAAAGAAAGTTATTTTTTACTTAATTACAACATTATTTTTCAACTGCATACAAAATAAAAGACTGAACAATTACCAGTGAAACATAATTTTCTTCATTAATAATAATGCAAAGATTATTATTCAACTTTCCATTTAACATTTCTGTATTTACTTCTGGAATTACATTTAATTTCTCCAGATTTTTATATGGAATACTGTCGTGGTATTGCATCTTTTTGAGAATTTTTAATAAGTTATTAAAATTCCCTTTGCTATGATTATCTGAAGAAACAAAGTTTAACTAATTTTTCGTTGATTTAAAATTAAAACAATCAATTTAATAAGCAGAATTAATTTTGCAAGAATTAATTTTCATAATATAAACTTGCCATTTTCGAAAATAGTTATATATTGAATTTGCATCCAATGAAGGATATGCAATTCCAAATACTCAAAATGAACTTTTTCAACATTTTCCGAATACACTTCATCTAGAACTTGTTTCATTTGTTGCAAAGTCAAACTGTCGCACAATAAATACAAATTTTGCAATACATGATTAATGTACTTCGTAGGAAATAATTTGTAATTTATAAATTGGTTGATATCACGATTACTGCATTTAAATTTAAATTTCAGTATTTCGATATTTTGTATTAAAATAAGGCATTCATAAAATAAATGCTTCCAATTCGGAAAATTAATTAAGTATGTAGCCCAAAAGTTTTTACGCGTTTTCGACAGAGCTAAGGCATTCAAAACTTCTTTCAAAGCATTTTTCTTTGTTCCATTTAAGAGAAATAAAATTGAGACCGTATCAGATTCATCTAAAGTAAGTTCAGATAATACTTTGTCATCTATTCCAACTTCGCTGCATTTTTTGTATAACATTGCGTCCGATTCCATTTTTGATCTGCAAAATTTTTTTTACTTAATTATTAACATTACTTTTTGACTTTAATAAAAAAAATTGTGTGGATTTAGAAATATTTAAAATTATAAAACAAGAAACTTACTTTTTAAAATATACGACGATAGAGTTATTAACAACTTTCTCTCTTAATATCTTGCATAATTTTCAGTTTTATCAAACACTGACGTGTATTCGATGAAAATTCATATCACATTTTTTGCATTTCCCAGCCAACATTGAAGTAAAGTTAACTGTGTGGCAATGAATTTCCTGTGACTTAACTTTGCGGCAACTTTTAGAATTGCATGTTGAATGCGTTGTTTTTCAATCTTACAATATTTCAAGTTTCTAAAATACATGAATATTATATTTAATTTTTATTTATATAAAATTAATTTAATGATTTACTTCCTATATGTATGAAAGTAAAAGTATTACATATAGAATGATATAATTTGTAATCTAAATTTAAATATAAATATTTCTTTGTTCATACCTTATATGTTAATATTGAATTTCCTATTTTTTGTCTTTTAATTTTTGGAATGATATATTCAGGAATAAGATTTTTAGTAATGGATCACTTAAATCTTACTTTATATATTTATTCATAAAAATAATGTATAGTTTATCTGGAAGAATGAATTTTGTATATAATGATATAAAATTTAAAAACTATTGCTAACATTGACCTATCTTCTATACAAGCGTATAGGTTAGGTTATATGCTTACGTTTTTCAATAAAGTTCATATTGCGAAATATGAATATGTTTATGCATAGATAACTTGGCGCGAACATTTTTAATTTATGTGTTAATTTTATAAGAATCATTATTTATGAAATTACATTTTTGTTTAATATTTTCTTTAAATGATTTTTTAATCTTTAAAATTGAGACATTTCTATTACAATTTTGGTAAATCTAATTAATATATACTATTTACTCTATAAAGTCACATATTTGAGTGCATCTTAAATGCATTTCTTTGAAAACACATCTTTAAATATAACAACATTAGAAATGTGCCTTAAAACGAGTGCAACAAAAAAGCGAGGTTATGTTGTTTGTAATTTTTGAAAAAGAGCCGTACCAACAACAACAATCACAAAACGTGCTTCATCAACAGTATCTTAAAGAATAAAAAAGTATTGAATAAATAGTGTTTAAAGTACATCTTATAAAAATTGAATTAAAACAAAAAGTATGGATGACGAAGCTGAAACATATAAATTATGGAGAATCCGAAAAACTGTAATGCAGTTGTGTCACGATCGAGGTTATCTCGTAACGCAGGATGAATTGGATCAAACATTAGAGCAATTTAAAGAACAATTTGGCGACAAACCCAGCGAAAAACGACCCGCTCGAAGTGATCTCATTGTTTTGGTTGCCCACAATGACGATCCGACTGATCAGTTGTTTGTATTCTTCCCGGATGATCCGAAAATTGGTATTAAAGTTATAAAAACCTATTGTCAGCGTATGCAGGAGGAAAAAATTCACAGGTAGATTAATAATAATTAAAATAATTAGTTAATTAATTTATTAATAATAGAAAATTAAATTAATGATAAATGAGAAGATTAACAACAAAAACTGTTAAATACTTTTGCGTATTTCTTAAGCAGAAAACGCGTTAGATAATGAATGAAGAATAATTACAAGAAAATCTTAGAAATATATTTAAATATTGAAAAAAAAATAATTACAGTATAAATATACTAAAAAAATTATTTGTTTAACAGAGCAATTATAGTAGTTCAGCAAGGAATGACGCCTTCAGCGAAACAGTCCCTGGTCGATATGGCGCCGAAATACATGTTAGAACAATTTTTAGAATCCGAATTATTAATCAATATAACGGAACACGACTTGGTACCTGAACACAATGTTTTAACGCCCGACGAAAAAGAGGAACTACTCGCACGTTATAAATTGAAAGAAAATCAACTTATGAGAATTCAAGTTGGTGATCCTGTAGCTCGTTATTTTGGTCTCAAACGCGGTCAAGTCGTCAAAATTATAAGATCTTCTGAAACCGCCGGACGATACATTTCTTATCGACTTGTATGTTGATTTAGGTTTCGATTCAAATCAATCAAAGACACGAATTTTCTTTTTTTTTATAGTCTATATCTTCATTATTTTATTTGTCCAAAAAAAGTGTTGAAAATAATGATTTTGACCTCTACGGATGTGTACAGTATCTAGAATTATAATAAAAAATATATATCGTTTGAACACATTGAGTTTGTATAATTTTTGTTCTGTAAGGTCAATGTGCTATCACTTTGTTGAACTATGTCTAGGTTCTCATGTATAATTTGATGATCTTTCCTTCGTGAATTCAGAATTAGAATAAGAAAGTATGAGTTTTTTTTACATTTATAAATGACAAACATTGAAACTGAAACTTAAAATAAACCATTTTAAAGTTCGAAAATATCGTGTTTTACAATGTTCCCTACATTTTCATGTCGAAATAATTATACAATACATGAAGTTTGAATTTTTCAAAGAAAATGACATAGAAAGCAATTTAATCAGTCATTTGGTTTATAATATGTCATTAATTTTTTTACAATAAAAAATGCACTATAATGTACATTGACTACGCAAACAATTTATACAGAAGACGAAAGCAATGCAATTGGATGAACGTGCATCTCAAATAGCTGATTAATGATACATATAATTCATTTATACATAGCTTCATATTTGTTCAAATTTGTTTCTTCTCAAGCAATTCGACGTTAATCTGCATTATATATATGTCATTAATAGATGTTATTCCCAGATAGTGGCACTGGGAAAATGCATATGCTCAAATATATGGTGATGTGTATATATTAATTTTTAAAACTAAATTGCATAACGTAATAGCATTCATTGACGACATTATCGTCAAATTTACCCTTAAAAATCCATTCATCCACATTTAATCCAGTCAAATGAATTGCAGCATTTTACAAGATTAAACGGTTTTGAATGGGTTTCAATAGAATTTCGTTTAAATAGAATAATACAAAGTTGCATTAACATATTAACATAAAGCGCGAGTTGATAACAAAACATACAATGCGATTAAAAATGATTCCTAAAAGTTACGTATAGCATAATGTAACGAGCAATTGAATTGTCTAATAACAATTGTAAATCTTGCTTTAGGCGAATAATAACAATGAATTGTCCATATATCAACTACGAGTACAATAAAAACATATAAGATAATGGTATACTAGTAAGAAGCATATATAATTGGCGTTTCAGTTTGATTTTTTGTTGTTTCCCTTATTTTATATCGTGCTATTGAAATTTTTACACAGCATTGTGATCAAATCGTAAATGTAATTGGGCACTCAATACATTTTTAATTTGTCCTAAAACCATTTATCTATTAATTCTAAACTTTATTACAGACTTCATTTTCAGTCGTTTGTTTAATTTACAATTCGGTATCAAAAGCGTTAATAAATTATATAAATTGGAAAATTAACATTTAGCTTTTTCTGCTTTGCAAAAAGTATTGGAGTAAATGGTTTTTAAGAATAAAAAGATGATTAAAACTAAAAATAATGAGAAAAATAAAAATATTAATTTTTAATTAAAATAAAACAGTCAACTAAAGGCAAAAGGAAAATAAATGAAATAAACCATGCAAGCACATGATGAATATAATATATTGTTATTAATAAAATGTAACATAACGCAATAATAATTAATAATAATTACACTATAAAAAGGAGCGTTGAATATGTTTACAAAGACAGACAAAAAAACTTATTGAAGTGAAATCATAAAAAAAATTGTGTATATATAACATTTATCATATACATACAATTCATGACATTGTAGCGTCAGAATTCCAAATCGTGAAGTACGAACATGTGAATTCAATATGATAATTCAACAATAATTATAAATTGAATTGTTATTGCAACAAAGAAATTTGTCATTGATTCAACAAAAGAAATTGAATATAATACAAAAAATAAGTAACGATCACTTCGTACTTCACGTGCGGATTTCACTTAATTTTGTTTGTCAGCAAAAAATGCAACATCTATCATAATTATTTGTCTTTCTACAACTTAAAAAAAATCACTCAATTTTATGAGTTAATATAGCTATCCTTTGCACAACAACATAATTTTGGTATCGAATCAAAAGTGTGTTAATAATGATTGATTATATGCATTTCTGCACATTATTGAGTTTGATTTCATTTTTGCATTATTATGCATGGATTTATTATGCAAAAATTAATTATTGCTTGACCCTCATTGTGTATATCAAAAGTGAATCAATAATAAAATCATGTTATTGTTCTCTCAGGATATTTTTTGTTCCAGCTTGTTTTTTGTCAAACAAATTTTCGTTGAAACTCTTATGTTGATGTATTTGTGTATATATATATATGTTTATTTATATAACTTATTATAATTATGTAAACGAATATACTCTAAAAACCGTTAGTTCACCTTAAAAATGGCATAGCCCTGTTAGGCCAAATAATAATTCAATCGGAACAGCCGTTAAATAGTGCATACTCATCATTTGCATTTCGAATTTGTATGCTTACATTTTGCATGTCTACATTGCATATTGTGTATGTATACAAGTTTGTGTAATTGTATATTTCGATACACATTATTACAACCCGTGAAAATCCGCATATGATTTTTCATTGTAAAAAGCCCGAAAAAAACGCAAAATTGAAAACAAACAGATTTATAAAAAAGATTGCAATTTTGGCAGCGCGATCTGCTGTTCTTTCGCAGCGTCAACTTGTTTCCTCCTTCAAAAATTAATATCAGTTCACTTTTATTCAACTTTTGAGATTGTAAGTGTTTGCTTTTTCGTCATCTTGTCTTATTTCTTGCTGTGGGAGAATATTTATTCGTTTATATATACATATATATGATATTGATGTATATATATGTATGTATATATTTATAATAGTTTTACTTTTAATATAAAAAACTCTCGCTCATTCAATCTCTTAAAGCACCTTTCAAAAACAGCGTCTCCATATTTAAAACAACTAAAAGACTTTCTCAATCGAAATTTCCAGCTTGAAAGAGCAAGGGTTCGATGTACATGCATTGTTGTCTCGTTTTTCTTATTCTTAAATTAATTGTTGTTGCGACTTTTCAATTTAAATTCTTCTTTTTCGTCTTCTTCTTTTGTATACTTTTTGTACGCCTAATGTAAAAAAAAAGTCCAGCGCAATACTTTCGTTTGACACAAAATTTGTTGTAATGTGTTAAGATGGACGAGGGAAGAGGGGGAAGAGGAATTTTGAAATGGAATTTAAACGTCCAAGTTTAAATTCCAGTTTTTGTCCAGTTTCATAGCTTTTCGATGCGCAAAACTGTTTTTCGGGAAACTGTGGTGTTCGAATTTCATTAAGTCTTATTCTTGGGTGGACATTCCATACGAAGTTTTTCCATCTGAAATATAATCATTTCAATTAATTTTTTTATTTTTTATTTATTAATATTAATGAACATTTGTTGAACAAAAATGTACCTAAGAGTGATAAGGAGTAACATAAGTCGACGGAAACAGTCCTCGCCTATTTCCAATTTCTCCATGCCACCAATGTTGATCTGTACGATCTGTTACAGTGATCACATCTCCTCGTCTAAATTCCAATTCACCTGGTTCCTGTGGTGTGAAATCGTACAAAGCTTGTACGAGACACTGTAAATAACATTATTGCATAATTTAGATGATTTATAATTAAAAAAAAGTACATTCGTTGTATAAGAAAGTGCTCAATTACTAAACAACTGAAGTAAAAAAAAGGAATGTGCAATTTGTTTATTTGCTGTTAAACAAACAGACGCAGTAGTTGTTATTCATAGAATGTAATTAACTAGCAACCCACTAATCATGAGATCCTTACTGTCTTGTATCCTACTGGAAATTACCTTTGATATACAAACTATTATATCAATGAAACTCAAGGTTAAAGTACTTCGTTAATTTTAACAAGAAGCTCATTTTTTATTAATTACAATTATACTTTTATCAAATACGAAATAATAATTTCTAATTCATAAAAAAACAATAAAAGTAAAAATTATAAAAATTCATAAAACTGACATAGTGTCATTTTTACACGTTACTGTGAAGAAATTCAGATTTTTAAATTTTCATGATGAAAAACTATATTCATGATTTTATTATAATAATAAATAAAATATATAATAAAAATCTTACATCTTCAGGGACCATGTCACGTAATTTGACATCCTGTGAACGCGAAACCGATGCCGTTCTGTGATATTCCACTAATTCGTTCAAGCTATTAAATTTGACCACCCAAAGGAAAAATTTTCCCTGTGCGTCGCGTAACACTTTGAAATGTTGCACGCCATCAGAACATCTGCAAAAGAGAGAGAGAGAAAAAAAAGACAAGTGAAATAATCCATCAATCTTTAGAACAATACTGTATTTAGATAAACATCTATGCAAGCAAAATGGTTAGTGAATTTTGATTAACGATTGGGAATTCAACTTTGACACTGCTTTGTTAAAAAAGATGTAATCATTTAAAACTTGTGCTTCTTTAAGTTAAGTATTGCATCATTTAACGTTACAATTTACATATATTTATTGCTTCATTCTGTTTTAAAATCATAGTAAAATCAAATCAAGCATTGCTTTAACCACTTTATCGATAAGTTTAATAATTTATTTACATAAAAAATAATACTTAATAATATTTATATCACAATTTGTCATTTTAGAAGAGTTTACTTAATACGACAATGAAAAAAGTTATTCTGCATTTATTATACAATATTTTTATTACATTTTACTATATAATCAAAAAAGTAACACAGAACATTAATTTCATTATGTAATTTTCGTTATACAATAAACAATTTTTGTGTATTGCAAAATTTTTTTTTATAAAAATCATTGTTATTGGTAAAATAATGTTTGATTATATAAATAGAGTTCTAAGAGAGGACATATAACGGCAATTATCTCAAAGTTATAATGAAGTAAGATAAAATAATACGTGAATATTTGTGTATTTAAGAAAGACATTTTAAGAAGTTGGAATTGAAAGTTTTACAAATCTTATTTTATTATGAATATTAATAACAAATGCACAATTATCAATACTTCTTTCAATCATAGAAATTATGACACTTGTAATCTATAATAATATAGTAGATTGTTGTTATCGTTAAAATACGATTTCTTTTCAAAAAGTTACAGTACGTCACTATTTCTGTTATATTATGTAACAGTCAATATGCAACTGACAGAGTAATTTAATTTATTTCAATCAATTGATTTGCAACACTAATTCTGACAGAATGACGTCAGATTTGTAAATTGTATAAAAAATCAACAACATTCGGTGCAACGCTCGTTGTTCTAAAACACTGAATGATTCATTTTCCAGTGGACCTTGTATGACAATTGTTTTTGATAATATGATTCATTGTAAAATACTTATCCGATAAATAGATAATTAATACTTCATAATTACTTGACGGATAAAGAAAAGTCGCCTGGAGAGCTCTCGCTAATTCTGATTAGAAATGCACCCTCGTGCTTGTTCATTAGTAGTCTTTCTGCATCTGCCCTGGTTATTCTGCCATAATACCAACTGTAATAAAAATGTTTGCATGTGACTAATTGGCAGTGACGGTTCACGATAGTTTAAAACTTTACACAAAAATTCGACATCTGTTTAACATATATTCGTATAATTTTTGTGCTCTATGACGTATTTTCTCAACATTAAAGGTATTTGGAAAAACCGACTAAGAATTTCAGTGCTTACTCATGGTTTTTCATCTCTATGTAGTTGCTTGGAATTAGTCCTTCTCGGGAATCCAACTCCGCTTTAAACCAATTCATGTCATCTTCCATATTTAAAATCTGTAAACCAAAATAATTTTATTAGTATTGGACAATAATTTTACTATAAAATAATTTAATGATAACATTATAGCAATATTTTAAGATGAATTAACTATTCAGATAGTATAGTTAGTTTCCTTTAGTTTGTTTGACTGATCAAATTATTAATCTATATTTGGTTCAATTAATCACATAATTGCAGTTTTGTAATACAATATTGATCAGTTCAGTTCGCATTAAAGTTATAATCAACATTGAAATTATTTCAATGCGAATAAACCTGTGATATCTGCAAATGCTCAATCATAAATTGGTTTTCGTATTGTTGATTGAAATTAAACAATCGATTCGTTTTCAAGTTCATTGTAAAAACAGCTATTACAAACCAATCCCACTATTGACACGTAAATTATACATAAATACGACTTTCTTCCGAAACAATTTTCTCGCGTCTCTAATAATAAACTCGGTTGAGTTGAATTCAGATGGAACAACAAATATTGTCGTTCCATATGCATTTTAGAAATTTGTTTATATATATATATATAAATATATATATTTATATATATATATATTCATCCATCATATCCATCCATTTTTGAAAATAAAATCTTAAACATTTATTTATTAACAAAATATATTATTAATAACAATAACAAAAATGTCAAAAAGCAAAACAGTAGATATAAGCATTGAATATTAAAAAAGTGAAATGTATATTATTATACAAATATCAATCATAATCATAGTATTAATAAAATCTGAATAAATAAAAATAGAGCCCAAAAAACAGTAGAAGTTTTATGAACATAACCAATAAATCTGTAGAGTATCTTAAGGAAAATGATTAAGATGAAGCATCGTTGTGACGAATTGAGATGAAAACGTTAATTGGCGAGTGAAATCAAGTGAAATCAATCAATAGGGCGAATATAAATTGTACGCCAAGTGAAAAGAAAATTGACGATGAAAATGTTGTGACAAATTGACCCAATTACATACGGCACCTCTCATGATGTCGCGGAAATGCATTTCCGCACGAAAAATCGTCACGAGGATGTGGTGCCAATCGGTGAAAAGTTTCATATTCAAGTAAAGAGTTAAGCTAATAATAAAGCCTTTTTCCCGAGCTTTTTTCCTATTACTCTCTATTCATTATTGCAAATTAATATGTGTATATGTAGACATTTTCCATTGTGTGAAATCTCATGTGTATATGTACATATTTATGTATTCACGTATTATATGTATATATATATGGTGTTAGATTTAAAGTGTTACAGCTCAATATCAAAAAATACGAAATATCTATAGATATAATGTACATGTATAATAATCGGTACACGTAATGCAATCACACTGGCTGAAAAAGTGCTTGGATTGTGTTTAAAAGTTAAAAAAAAGGAGCAAGGAAAAAACAACAACAATGTAATTGACAAAGAGAATACGAAATCATTTTTCGGCGTATACAACAAGGAAAATTTAATTGAGCGAAAAAGAATCAAGAGAAGAAAAGACAAGAAGAAAAAAAAGGAGCAAAGAAAGAGGTAACAGAGAAGAGAGCGAGAGAGAGAGAGCGAGAGAAAGAGAGTGACAGAGAGCACCGAAGGGGCAAGGAGGAGGGAGGGGAGGGACGTGGAGAGAGATGATGGCAATAACAAAAAGTTGCGGAGAACAAAGAGGTGGCGAAAAGTGGCATTTGGCAAAAATGATGTTTGATTTGCGATGATGATGATGACGCACCTTAAGCACTTGGCTGCGCCGAAAGCTGAGCTCGTCGTCGGCGGTGGCCGTAAAGTCATGTTTCGCGATTGCTTCCATCGCGCGGCGCGTCGTCGCTGAGCGCACTCAAGTGGTCGCGCTTTTTGTTCGATTTTTTGCGGCACACGGCTTTTCTCGCTGTGCGCTCTCCCAATAGAAACTTTTTGTTCTTGTTTTTTAAATCAGAAGAAAAAAAAAAATAAAAGGGAAACAAAACAAAAGAAAAAGTTTGAAGAGGAAAAAAAAAAACAAGAAAGTTCTTCTGAGCACAAACGATGATCAAAACGTTGACGAATTGAGCGCACAGGTGATTGCTGGAGTTTGTTCGTCTGAAGCGGAAAAAGCGTTTGGGTTCGTTGAAATTCGGCTGTGTGTATATAAATATGCCTGAAGAAACTGGTTGGGGCGCGCGCTTTTAACTCGTGCGATTACGGACGAGGGCGCATCGCACTGTGCACGCGCGACCTTTGTTTATCTGTCGTTTATAAGCACAACGTGTGAACTCTTTCGTCGCTTTTTGTCGCGATTAAAACGAGCTGTCAAAACGCGGCGGCGGCTGCGGTGGCGGCGACGATCACGCACAAGCATCCATCGCTCTTCTTATCAGGCATTACACTCTCGGCTAAACTCGGCAGGCCCTGCTGCGCCACCTGCTGGCAACACGCAAGTCCAGACTTTTCGGCCGCGATGGTGCTGCCGCTGTTTGCATATTTGGGACATAATGGCGCAACTTGACGCGCCATCTTTCAAGTTTCGTTCAAGTTATTACAAAATAGGCTTCAACTGCTGAGTTAATATCGTTTTAAAGATGATAGAATGTTTATTTATTATTTTAAAAAGGATATAATTGAGAATTCTTTTTTTTTATGTTCTTTGTTTAATAATGTTTTCTATTGTGAATTAGAAAATATGGTTTAATTTATATTGTATGTACTTTTTATTATGGAAAATAATGTGTAATTAAAATGATGAGTAATTGAAGTTATGTTCTACTTTCAAGTGTTAATTGATATTTCAAGAATAAAAGCAGTTAATTATTAGGCGTTTGACTGTATGCAATTGCGGATATATATGTTGTATTAAAATATTGACCATTGACAAGTAAAAATAAATAATGCAATTGTCATCGACAATTCAAAGATCGCAAGAATTAGTGAAAGCTACAAAACCAATAAACCGTAATTGGATCTATAATACGGAATTAAATGCAATTAGAAGTTCTCTACGTTCAAAGATTTGCTTCATACAACATTTTTAATTGTTTTATGCATTTAAACAAATTTGTTTTCTATATCGATATAGAACAATCTTTAATGCGACTTTAGTTTTCTTTTTATTGTGTTTAATTAAAGTATTTTATCGTTGTATTTTATATTAATCAGATTATCTGACATACATTTGTTTCAATGAAAGTTGATTATGACGAAAGACAGTAATATATAATAATTAAAAGAAATTAAAGCCATTTTTTACAATACAATGATTTAATTTATTTCTTATCAATACAACCAAATTTGAATCTAAATTAAAGCAAAAGTCATAATAAAGTTTTTAACATAATCATTTTGAATCTTAAGTCTTAAGATAATAAACAGTGTACAATCGCGTTTTATTTATTTTTTTTTTTTCGTTTATTAAAGCATTATTTTTCTTGTATGTAAATTGACCTGCTGCCGTTTGAGGAAAATCTGTTTAATCAGCAATGAATATATTGTTTGTCAATTAAAAAGCACGCGAATGCTTCAATTGTTCAAGCACAAATTATGCTGACATAAATGCAGGAAAAAAAACTTTTTTGTTTTTAATTATTTGGGTTATTATGTTTTTTCATTATCGACTGCAGTTCAGTCGATGTTTTTGAAAAGGCAGCTTGGCGCAGCCAGCAATCGTTAGCATGGAATTGTATTACTTTGTGCAAATGCAGCATTTATACAGCTGCAAACACAACTGCAAAATGTGTCATTTAAATATTTTTGCAATTTAATATTATTTCATGCAGTGAATTAAAATAATTATTCATGTATATTTGTTAAAAGATTTATTGAAATAAACAAAAAAAAAAAAAAAAAAAAAAAAAAAAAAAAAGAATCGAATGATTTTTGTTTCTGTTAAAAATTTGAAATAAAAAGAATTTAGGAGATGTAAAAGTTGAATTTATTTTAAATAAATAATTAAGATGAAAGTAAGAAAGTAAAAAAAAATATTGTTTGCGCGTTGAAGCAAACCGATTTTGTATTGATCAATATATACAGACTACGCAGCCTCGTTTAACGGGACGTCGGTTATTTTCAGTGTAAAATACGTTACAGACGAAACCATTTATATGCTTTTGTACTACCACCCACTTTGAAAATCTCTGGATCATTGTAAGAGGGATGTGTCTTTTAAGTGCGAATTCATTGTCTCAATAATATATGTATCTCAAATTAAAATAATTATTTTACATATGATTTTTAGTTACAAAATATTTTCATTTTACATAAATTTGTAAATCCTATCAAAAATTCTCATATAAGAAATCTTATGAGAAATTATTAATAAATTATTAATTAATTAATTGTATATTAATTTAATTATAAAATTATAATTAAATTAATATAAATGTTAGAGTTAACTTATATATTATTATATTAAATCTCCAAAAAATACACATTTTGAAATTCTTAAAATGTCTTTGAAAATGACTTAATAAATTATGAACAAAATTAATTCTTCAATTATAAAATAGAAATAAAAATAAAATAAGAAAATTGAGATAACTTAAAAATGTACTTCTTTGATCAAATGAAAGCATACGCGAAGCTCAATGAGAAATGGTATATAATCTGGGAAACACGGAAGCTAAGCAAATTGTTAAGTTCACATGGTACGCGGACTTTTCGAATAGATTCGAAATGCGCTTCGAAACATTTACGTTTTGATTAGGCGTGGGCGGAAGCGAATAGCTAGGACGCTCGTAGATGTGTCACAGGAAACGGAAACCAATAGCGTTTGTCAACTTTTTAATGAACCAATACATGCGATCTGTCTACAATTATCTCTTACCTTCATTTAATTAAACGACCAAATAAACAGAAAAATTGACAATCAAATAAACGACAATAAACTTAAATAAAATGATTTTGTTATAAAAGTTTTTAAAACATATTTTAAATAAAATACATTCTACATATATCTAAATTAATATATTTTTAATTAATATATAATTAAATTATATATATTTTTTATATTTGATATATAATTTGTATAAAACACTCAAAGTATATATTTTATGTAGATTCGAAATATATAACAAATATAACAATTATATATATAATATATAGAAATAAATGTAATTTGTATATACGCTGCAATATGGGATATATTTAGAGTTTACAATTATATTTTATATTTTCGTTCACAAGGGATATAAAGTTAATTGTGGAGATGATTGCTAATTAAAAGGGACATTGCTGGGAAAAAAGAAAGAAATACTAATTTGTAGACAAATGTTAAATTTGCATGAAATTATTACAATATAAAAGATATATTTTTGGGAAAAATTGATTGAATTCATATTTTTTACTTTTTTCTGCATCATTAATTAAAGTTAAATTTGTGTAATAATTAATTGTTAAATTAAAAGTATTGAATTAACGAAGAAAGCGTGTTAAACTGAAGCATTAAAGTTCAATGTTGAAAGTTCTCAGAGAGAATCGCGTAAGGAACCAGATTGACGTCATCCTCTGACGCAGACCCTTGCGTGGTTTTATAGTTTCTGTTATTCAACGTGCGACTTTATCAGATACAGTCAACAGCGTTTATTATGTGCGCTTTCATATTTCCTTTCGAATGAAGCACTTAGAGCGACATTTGAGATTTCCAAACAAATTTCAATCATCAAATATTCATTTCCAAAATTCCACTTCAGTTTCATATTTTAATTTTATTATATACTTCGTTTACGCAACAAAGCGTACGTTGTGAAAGGTGCTTAAGAACTTACGATTTTTATTTTTAATTTTATTTTTTATATGATATCAAAAATATAATGAAACAAAATAAAATTAAACAAAATTTTGTGTTATGTTTAAATAAGTTTTAAGTTAAAGATAGAAATCAGTTTCAATATTACTACTTTGTCTAATACAAATTATTAACCATTTATAAATCCGAGGATAATTTGAAATCTATATGTAGAAAATTATAATATTTTAATGTAAAATTAGTACCTGATATAGTACTAAATTTTATATAATTTTATATAATATTTTTATATTGATTTTATGATATTTTTTTACATTGATGTTGACGAGTTGTCCTCAAATTCATTAATGGTATAGTCCTTGGTATAGTCATTTTTATTAGACTTTTATTTAGTGCGTAGGAAAAATTTCTCCATGCAGACATTTTTTAGATTGCATGGAATAATTATAATGAAAATACAGTTATTTTTCTTGTATTTTAATTAATAAATAATTTTTGTAATTTAAGAATTCATTAAAACAAGAAAAAATTAAGCTTTATTCAAATTTTAAAATATATTTTTATTTAAAAACTTGTAATGCATGTAAAAAAATGAAATTAATTACTGTTTATAGTTAAAAATTTATAGATTAATATTTTTGTTTGAAAAAAAGTATAACGTTGATAATATCGGATTAAACAGAACATTGAAGATGGTCCATCATCTGGCGCCATCTATAAATGAGTAGAACCTTGGCTGATATGTCAGGAATCTGTCAAATTTAACATACTCAATGAATCGAATTCACACAGAGTACGAAAATAAACAGAAACAGAATGTCTCATGTTTACGAAGTGCCGTAACAGGTGTTTCTCGACTTTCAGGCAGGATTCACAGGTGGCTGACTCAAATTATGATGCTGGTAACGCGTGGTTAGTTGCGAATGTCCACACGTTCTGCCTTTGAATTGTTTAGTGTCCTTTGTCGTCAAGCTTCTTGATAAAGATTTCCGTTTTTCAAATTAAAATTTCATCATTTTATTGCCACTCATTTTTATTTCAAGCTTCAACATTCAAAACATTTCTTTTAAATAAAAATACTTTATTAATTAAATTATTTTTAAATTCAGTCTTTTTTTCAGTAAAAAATTGTATCTTTCATTTTCCATGATTAATTTATACAATTTTCTTTTCTTTATTCAACAAAATGAGTTTAAAAATATATATTCCTTGGACTTAAAAACAAATAAGACTTTAAATCTATAAAAATTTGCATATTTTTCATTCTCTTTTGAAGCGTTTAAAATGAGTTTTGTAGAAGAAAAATTCCGCCGATTTGTTATAATTTTGTTTCTCTCTGAGTTAAGCAATATTTGTCCGACGTAAAATACAGTGGTGATCAATCGTAAAATCGATCGATATTCTTACAAAAGTATATAATGCATCTGAGCATGGAAAACTGCAATATGCAAAAATCCTTTTTCCTCATTGTTTGTTTCCTGTTGGCGCGCGCCGTCGTTGTTTGTTTCTTATATATACTGCCACTGCTACTATTATTTCTGTTTTCACGTTTTCTGCCGATTACGAAGCGCGCCGCGAGTCTTGCACAGAGTGACACAGTTTTCTGCGCAACTGTGTCATAAATGTATTACCGGACTCGAGCG
Source organism: Gryon sp. ZL-2020 (assembly GCA_022817425.1). Taxonomy (NCBI): domain Eukaryota; kingdom Metazoa; phylum Arthropoda; class Insecta; order Hymenoptera; family Scelionidae; genus Gryon; species Gryon sp. ZL-2020. The sequence continues at coordinate 14,510 of JABFPJ010000612.1, read as the reverse complement.
AATGATAGATAATTTGTCGCTTTTATAAGCCGTCATCATTTGTCACGGACTTTTCGCTATATATATTTTACATAACAATCATTTTTGCATTTTTTAGTTGGACATTTTTTTCAAATATGGTATAATTACGCTGAGAAAAATACATAGAAACATTTACTTTTTTGTAGATGTTTCGATTTTTGTTAAAGTATTTATTTTGATGATTTAAATTACTTTGACAATTTAAATTATTTTGTTTAATTAAAGAAAGCATTAAAATGATTTTTTAAATGAATTTTAGATAGTGAATCTGACTATTTTTCTCGATTCACAAAAATCCCTAGCAAAATGAAAAATGCATAATATATTCATGATATATTCTTAATATATTCATAATATATTTCAAAAATGCTCCAAATTTTCCTTTATAATATTATATCATGGATATATTGTCATATTTAAAATGTGTTGTTAATATTTTTAATTATATTCTCAGTATATTTCTATATGAAAAACATATACAAATATATTAAGAATGTATTAGCAATACATTAACAATATATTTTCAATATATTTTTATATTAAAAATATATAAAAGATATATCTATATTAACAATATATTAACAATATATTTTTCGTTTTACTAGAAATGCTTAAAAAATTGTATAATCCCTTAAAAATGTATGTGCTTCTAAACATTGTTTAAAATATAAATTTAAAATTAAGATATGGGTCTGTTGCAGATAAATTCTTGTGATTTATGTTGAATTTACATATGTATAATAAAGCATGCTCGCAGTATAATATAGGTTATAAGAGAAAATAACAAGTTTGCAAAATCCAATGCTGGGGGTCAGGATTAGCGATCCATCATTCGAGGCCATGGTTTAATATGGAACAAATACGAGCGGATTTATTATGTAACGTAAAACACCTTACTGTAAAAGCTTTATCACCGTTCATTAATACAAATCGGCAACGGTAGCGGTCGAGTGCGCGACACTGACCCACAGTCTTTTTTTATTCCAACAAAAATCGTATGCAAAATGTGATGTTTCACATTTTACGGTTTTCTAATAATGTCTTTTTCTTATTTTATTATCATTTTTTTGCTGTTCGTAACAAATATAGCTGAGTTTTATGGCAATCCTATTCTTTCACAGGTTTTGACCTAAAACACGGATATTGCGAGAAATAACAAACTATAAAATGTGCCATCTATAGTCTAACGTAGCAGTTATTTATTATTAACGTTAAACTCGTTTATTTTATATTATTTGCTCTGAATTTTATCTTTTTAAAAGTTAAATGTATTTTTTATACTTGAAGTTGTTTTAAACTTCTTGATAAATCTTATGTTTCTTATGTATAAATAAGTAAGACAAATATAATTTAGTTGAAATCAAAAAATTACCATCTTTTTTGAAAAAAAGTTTTAGATATTTGATAAATCATAATTTTCATATTTTTATAAACATGAAATATTTTCATAAAAACGACTATTTGTATCAGAAAAGATGGTCATTTTTTAGTTTCGATATGTATATCTTTAGTTTGTTAAAAAGGTGATAATTTGTATAATATTTTACTTAGTATATATATACTGACAAAAGTAAGCCTATAAAAATTATCATCTTTCTGACAAAATAGGGATATACTTGTAAAAAACCACAAAATTATCATCTTTTCTGATAAATATATTCGTTTTTATGCAAATAATTCTCAAGCTTCGAAGACTTTTTATCAGAAAAGATGATAATTTTTTGGTTTTTTACAAGTATATCCCTATTTTGTCAGAAAGATGATAATTTGTATAAGTTTACTTTTGTTAGTGTATATCTTTTACAATATATTTTTCAAAATATTCAGAATTTTAAATGAATACTTTACTGTAATTTTTAAATAATAATAAGAAAATGTTGCAAATATAATTAATAATGTTATGTCTTTATCAACGAGTTGACAAAAAAAATAAATTAATATTTAAAGTTATTTAATTTCATGTCTTTCATATAATGAAATAAAAACTTTAAAAATATATATACATACTGCATGTACGACTAAAGTCAGCAAGTTATATATACGAGCAAGTTTTCCAGTCTTTGCTATTGACAGATAAGGATGGTTCGATGAGGTTAAAAAAAGATAATAAAAATACGAATTTCGTTTGAAATGTTGAGATAAGTCGCTTATTTACTCTGTTGCTCAAAAATATGCCCTGCAAATTGACATGTTTTTTTCATTCATTTTTTTTAATTAAAAAAGTAAAATTGATTTTGCAAATGATTGAGACGTTTTTGATAAAATGACGAAATGCAATTTTAAAACGCGTTCCGTCTGCGCAGCGTAATGAAATAATCTTCAATCGGGCAATATTTTTGCCGCGTACGAGAAATTCCATCAAATTACGTTATAATCTATAAAATCATAACATATAAAACGATTTAGAATTGAATTTGCAATTTCATTCTCAAGTACTCGATTTTACACGAAATATCGAAAATTTTTGTCAAATAAAATTAAAAAATAATTTTTTTTTTTTGCAATATTTCGATAAAACCGGTATATACTTATATATTTTATTTTTTATTTATTTGTTGCGCACCGTATTTACTAAGTTATCGAATTATCATCGCTGACGATCTTTCCCGAATACAAAAATTACATACAAAAAAAATATCACAACAGGGGATCGGTCGATAATAAGAACCTCCGCAAAGCAAAGTTTTATTTTATTTTAATTCCTTTTTTTTTCGTTTAACATTTATTGTTATTCTGAGAACAAATTTTCGTGTTCGACGTTTGCATGGAAATTTTTCAAGCGCACTTTATGATGAAACGCCGTTTTTTTGTAATTATTCAATAACTGCAATTTGAGACAAATAAAATAACCAATGTATTTTTGTTGAATGAAAAGTGTTTTTTAAATTGTAAATTAAATAAATATTCGATAACAAAACTTGTATGAAGAAGTAAAATGTATTAATTATCGCATTATAAAGCTACTGCAATACGCGTTGTGAAGTAACGATTGGTTGTTTGAACTCGAGCGTGCCATCGTCAGCGCAATATCTTTATTCGCAACCGCACAATGATGTTATATATATATATTGCGAGTTCAAAAATAATATATATTCCAACCGCGTAATATAACTCTGATAAAAATCACTTTTAGTTTGTTTATCGAGATAAAAACAAATAGCTATTTGTAACGTTTTTAATCATTCACTTTTCAATATATTTAATGTAGTAATAGCAGTTTTCTATATTAAACTTTTCTCAAATAAAAAAATAACTTAAATTAGCTCTATGAAAAATTACATTCAAAAATATAATTATTTATTTAAAAATTGGAAAATTAAAAAAAAATTTAAATTATGTATTTAATATATATTTATATAAAATATATTTTTTTAGCGTCAAAAAGTTATATATGTTAACATATATATATATATATATATTTTTTTTTTTTTTTTTTTTTTTTCATACGGGTTTAACTAGCAAAAAAAGATTGATTCCATCAAGTAACCTCATTAAACTGATAAATAAATGATTTGAAGATGTTCGTGCTAGAAATTCAATGGCAAATATTTATCTGTGTCGCAACGCATTATTATATGTGTCTTGAATGGTGTAACTCTTGTTGTTCATGTCTTGATGACAACTTTATCGGTTCACAATTTTTACATCTTCCTAATATCCGTCCGTATGTATATACTTATATGCACTGGTAAATAATTCTCCAGCAGCGAGATAAGATTTCAGCTAGAAGCACTGATATATGTATTGCTTATGCGAATAGAAATCTGCAGTCGACCTTACCCTCAAGAAATCAGACTCTGCCATTTCAAAAAAGAATATATTCTATCGCAATGTCATCTTGATTGCATTAAATCTATATCGTTTAATCTCGCGTTTAGCAACTAAAATGTGGAATAAAAAAAAGATAAAAATATAATATTGATAAATTTAATATTAATTATTAATGTTTATTATTTATTAACAAATATTCGTTGAATGAAGATTTTATACTTTTTTAAGTAAAAATAATTTGTGTTAAAAATTGCAAAAAAAAATGTTGCTAATTTTTTCCATGCAATGAAAAATCATTTTTTTATCATATAAGTATTTTATTTTGCATTGTAATTTTAACTATGTTTGTAGTAAATTTTCGTCATAAATTATTCGAAATATTTGTATTTAAATTAGAGGATTCATGCGTGCCAGATTTTATGGTTATTATTTCCTTAAGTAATATTTTTTGAATAAAAAAGAACATTGTCGTAGAAGGATGATATTGTATAACAAAATCCCAAATGTCAAGATAAGCTTTTGAATATAGTAGAAAAATTTATGTCGAATAATAAATAAAATACTTAAGTATTTTAAGTGTTCTTTTATACTGCGAGGATGTAGTGCTTAATCAAGATTTTTTGTAGTGATATTATTTGACTTTTTATTTATATAGTTAATGCTTATTTTGCACATAAAATCAATACATAAAGATAAACAAGGATAATCATTGTCGAGAATCAAAATTATAAATAATATAAAAGCATAAATATTTGCTTTTTTCTATACACTGTAGAATTGTCGTCCAGTAGTGCCCGGACGATGCGACGGCGTTTCCGGGCAACGGACGATTGATCCGGTTGCTGTCGCTTTTCAACCACCGCCGAGTTGAGAACCGCTGCTGGTTGCACGGGAACCACCCAAGGGATTATGTGGTAATTGGTGATAATAAGGCCATGTTTTTTTTTTTTTTTTTTTTAGATCGACTTTTATCAAATAACAAAAAAACATCTTTTTCAAATTAATTATCTTTGATTCAAAAAAACTGTCGACATGAAATTCAATTACCGATTAAGATAAATTGAAGTTTGCAGTTATTTAAGAAAAATAGAATTCGCGAGGAAATGTATGTGGTTTGTGCAAAATTAAATCGGATAAAGTATGAGTGGATCTTAAGGTAAATAGTTAAGAAGGGTTTTTCGTGAAAATGCAGTTTTGCAGGGGTTCTCTATTCTTGTTCAGTTGATTAATTCTTTTAAAAAATAATGCATTTTGTAAAACGGAATATTTTATTTGTTTGATTTGTTTGATTATTCCACATACGGAAAACATATATATAAACATTTCAAAATACATAATTTCGCTTTTTTCAACAAATATATTTTGAATATATTTGTATAAACTTAAATATATTTTCGCATATATTTTCACATATATTTTTGTACAAATATATTTAAATGTTTAAATGTAAATTAAAAATTGTTTATAAAAAATATATTACATTTTATATATATATATATCATATATACATATAAATATAGATATATATCAATTTATTAAAAATTCTATATAAATATGTTAAAAATTATATAATTATTTTTAATTATTAAAACTTTTCGCTGAAAATATACTTGATCTATTTTGCATATATTTGTGCATATATTTTGAAATATATTTTGTTCCGTAAGGGATTTGATATAAATTACAAATGTCTGGATGTGTATTAATTGAAATGAATAAGTTTACAAATGTGATTTACTTTGTGTGTGCGCGTATATTTGATAAATTGATGACAATAAGTACCCTCGCTAACGACCGATTGTTTTTCAGACTATAATCGGATTTAGAGCCAAATTTGATGTCTGCGTTACGTGAACATTGCAAATCATGAAACGTTGACATTAAGTCTACGAAACGCACGAATGTGGTCTCATCAAAAAACAATCAGCCATCTGGATGATGTAATCGTAAAATATTCAATGTTCAAGAGAACAGTGAAAATGATTTTTTTAAATAAACCACATTAAGCTGCAAGTTTTTCACTCTTACAATTATGCATTCAATTTTCTACATTGATCATTAATTCTACTTAAAATTTACTATTTTCTTATTAAATTGGATACATAGCAACTATGAAATCAAGTTATACTATTATAAATAATACAATAATATTTTTTAATTAAAAATTTTTTATTTTTATTTAAAAAAATACTATTTGTTTAAATAAAAGATGATTATTTCTGACTAAAAATTACTGTTTGTATGATTATAGTGTATTTCGTGCTGCTATGCATCCAAATTAATATTAAAATAATAATTTTATCTACATAATTTCTGTGAGTGCAGAATTTCTCTATTTCCAGTGTTTTCATTTCTATTTCAAACCGTGAAATAGGACTGTCGTGCGAAAAGATTATTATTTCTCACACACATTTATTTTATTTTTTACTATTTTTCAACAAATGAAGTTCCTGTAATTTATTTTTTGTATATTTCATTTGTAACACTTGATGAGAGAAATCTTATTATAAGTGAAATAATATATTTGGCACCAAGGGAGATAAAAGCGTAAATTTTCTCGTCTTTAACTGTACTACCAAGCCAAAGGCAAGGTTTTTAATCGTACGACGGAAAAAGGAATTTACGTTTATTTCCCATGGTACGAACCATATTTTACATTACGAGGAAACGAAGGAAGTGGTGATTTTCAAAATATTGTTATAGGAATAGAAAAAGTGTGGTTTTTTGAGGACTGAGTGATGAATAAACATGTACTTAAATTAATTAAAATAATAATTAAAATAATACATTCTCTCTAAATTTGCTGAGTGAAACATTTTTTCACTTCAAAAAAGTAAAAATTTGTACTTATTCATAAGTGAAAAAATTTTTCACTTCCAAAAAAGTAAAAAATTTTACTTTTTCATAAGTGAAAGAAAATTCAGTTTTCCAAAAAGTGGAAAATTACTTTTTCATAAGCTAGGAGTGCATTTCTCAATTAAGTTTCATATTTTAAGTGATAGACTGGTATGGTGGAGAAGACATCGGCCTATCACCTTGGAGACCTGAGCTCGATTCTCGGAGATATAGCATTTTTTCACTAAGATTTTAATTATATAATATGAAAGAAAGTAGAAAAAAATGTAATTATAATATATGAATAATATAATAGAAGAACATTATTTTAATAATAAATAATTTGTCACTCTTTCAATAAGTTAAAATTCACTTTTTCTAAATAAGTTATTTCTGACTTTTTCAATAAGTGAATATTCACTTTTTCAGTGAACAAGAACTATAACTTTTCAAAAAAATGAATATGCACTCAAAAAAAGTGAATTTTCACTTTTTCAAATTTAGAGAGTTAAGTAAAGAGGATATTTATATTTTTTTTAATTTTTGACTATAAGGAGATGGTCCAGTGAAAAATGTTCAAAATCGGTGAAAAAATGTATAAATTGAAGAAATATGTATGTGAAAAAATACAAATCTACTATTTAAATTTGAATAATTGAAAATTTCACTAATTTGCTGAGTGAGACATTTTTTCATTTTAAAAAGGTCATAATTCGCATTTTCTCATTAGGGAAAACTTTGTTCACATTCAAAAAAATTGAAAAATTGTACTTTTTTATAAATGCAAGAAAATTTACTTTTTTATAAATTATTGAAAAGTTATAATAATTATTCGTTTACACAATGAGAAAAAACGTAAAAATCATCTTATATTTAAATTACTTGTCGAAGAAATACGTTAAGGAAGTTCAATTATGGAGTTGGACATAAGTATCTACTTTCTTTTTGCACTCATTAGTTTTCCATACAAAATTTACTCTTGTTAAATCCAATATAAACAATTTATTTTTAACATATACATCAAATAAGAACACACAAAAATGTATGCAAAATTTAAAGTATGCCTTCCGCATTAACTATTCAAATGTAAGACTTCGAAATTTGGATATTTTAACACATGTCTTTATGGAAGTATAAGGTTAAAATATTCAATTTTTAAAACTAAATATCATCAAAATCTTAACGGTAGGCATATTTGAAAATTTGCATAAATGGTCCTTATTAGTTAAATAATCTAAAAACAAAATTTCAAAATGCAATCTTGGATTTTGTCTAACGCTCGAATCTCCTTAAATGTCTTAAAATATTCTCCCATAATCCAAGAACGGTACTCTGGGAGTTTTTTACTAACTTATTGTTCAATATTAATTAATTAATTAATTAATTAATTTATTAATATTATATTAATTAATTAATTAATTAATTAATATAACAAAAGACACTAACTCCGTGACAGCAAAACTTCGCCTTTACCTTCTGATAGTGGTTTTGACTATCTGAATCTGAATCCTTAATATCCAGATAGTCAAAGTGACTATCCATTAATTGGAAAAGTCATTTTACGTATAAAACTCACAATCTCTTGCACAAGTCAAAGTCTATCTTCAACTCTGATCTTATTACACAAGTAATGTGCAAAAGTTTGAGCAAATTCGTAACGGGACGAGGAGATATTGGCGGGGATAAGAGCGTAAGGGGCCGTCTACCTACGATGAACGTTCTTTACGCGGAACCGGCAGACTGCACTCTCGGACGCGTGTAATACATGTGACACCGACGCACGCGCCTCGACGATTCAATAAATAGAAAGATCATTGACACCGAATTCTCCCAGTCGGCTGTGTGTTTGTTTACACTCTAATTCCAAGCTGTATACTTGTTGTGTGAAGTGTCAAGTCGTCGCGCGTTCATTGGTCGCCGACATTGGACCCCCGCTGCCACCGCCGCCGTTCCGCGGAGTGAGACGCAAGAACCGGAAACGAGGGAGAGATGAAAGGGATACGAGTGCAGAAACACTTGTGGCTCCTTTGCGTTGCATTTATTTGGCTCGGCATTATCGGCGTGGATGCGAAATTGCGGCGAAGGTCGTCGTGTCATTGTTTACATCCACGCCCCGCATTCAAGGTCACGGAATGGATGCACGTTATTATATCTAAACGGCGTTAAATAAGCAGCAGTATTTCAATGATTGTTGATGAAAATTGTTGAACAATGAAATTTGTTTACACTTTTTTCACATTGTTTGATATCTTTTAATAAATTTAAATAGTGTTAAATAACAAGGTTAATAATAAGACAAGTCATTTTATTTAGACATTACAATGCTTATTTATTTATTTATTATTTATTTATTTATAAAAATTATGCCTAGGGGATAACCCTTACGGCTGATGACGAATAATATAAAAGATTATCGCAAAAATAATAAAAATATAAACATAATAAAGATGAACACAACGTGAATTCGAAAATAAAACATTACAAAAAAAGTTGTTTACTACAGATCAAAACAGTGACTACAAAATTGGAGTAAAAATGAAGTTTGATTAAAGAAAAGATAATTAAATAATTTATGTTTGAAAATAGGCAAAGTATTGGAAGTACGAATTGAATTTGGCAAAGAGTGCCAAAATTTGATAGCATGGACTACAAATGAGTACTCAAAGGCTGTTGTATTACAGAACGGCACGACCAGTTGTTTATGGTTTATAAATCCTGATTAGAGTGTCCTTATCAGGGCTAAAAGTGGCCCTGAATGGGCAACCGAATTTTCAAATCGAACTACACCTTGGAGGTAATACTGGGCGATGACATGGCCACGACTGCAAATTGTTTTCAAAAAGTTCGTTCAGATTGTACATTTAGACTTTTTTCTTTAATTATTTATGAAATATCCAAATCGGGCCCTGATCAGGGTCTGACATGGTTATCGTAATTTTCGCTACTGTTAACGGGTTGCCTTATCAAGGCCATATGAGCGCCCGGTGTTACATGCATATGCAGCGCCACATCTACAACACCATATCAGGACCCAGCACGGTTTCCATGTTGGGCCCATAATTCAGCCTGATTTCAATTTTTACTAGAGTGTTAGAGAATAAAATAAGAAAGAAAAATGGCAAAATGGAAATACAACAAGATTTGTAATAAGTTGATACATGAAGACGGAATGGACTTGTTGAAATAAAGACATTGTTCACCAAAGTTGTTCAGAAAGACCTGACGATGATGCATTATCACCTTAACATGTAAGAATGGTTGGAATGAAGTATCCCCGAGTAAAATAACAGTGATTCATAGTGCAAAATGAGTCACTCACGGATGGCAAAGAGATCCCGGGGGCCGTCGAACGCACGCGGCGCTATCTGAATTGGATTATCAAATCGCGTAACCTTGACCTAGTTCGATTTTATCTCCTGAAAGTTACGCATTGTGCAGAAGTTACGCCCACAATCAAGTCGTTACTCAGCGCACGCGTTTACGCGTCTAAGTGAAGACGCGTTTATTTCAAATGCATTTTATATACTCTCACGTGTACTTCTTTTCTATACACATATATACATATATTATATTTGTATACATACATATATTTTCAATAATATTACATTTTCTTCGTGACAACAAATTGTCTTTAACATTCGGCATGTAGATATTCAATATTGTTAGAGAATTTTATGAATGAACTTTTATCTGTGTGTATGTATATCTGTGTATCCTGTAAAGAACGTAGATCCAAGTTTTCACGTTGAATTAATGTGAAAAATGGGTTACTTTCTGCGAAGAGATATGTGTGTGTGTTTAATATATACATGTATACTAGCATTTGTAAGTACTTATGTATGTACATATATATATATATGTTTGAATATTACATCATCGACTTTGTGTGAATGAACTCGAAATTAATTGCCGACCGACGTATCATCGTACGTGTATTTGTGCGTACGTGTATTATGCATATCTGTCAAAGTAAACATAGTTATTTATATACAGGGTTAACCACCTAACTTCCATGACTCAGTATGTATGTATATAACATACACACATACACATTATACGTCTTTACTCTCGCCTGTCACGAAATCATTGCACATTGGCACGTGCAATAGGCATTGCGATCGCTTTTAGCGAGCTTCGCTTTCGTTTCAAGGTCGTCGCAGGGTCGCGACGACTATTTTTTTTTTCTTTTCTTTCTTGTTCATTCTGTGATTCCGTGAGACTTGCAATATAAAACGCGTCGTATGACACACTGTGACGCTGCTCGTTACGTACTTTGGTATTGTAGTTTTTAGTTCGTTCGTTTCTAGTCATTAATTGACGTACGGTTTGTCAATTATATATGATTTATTAATTTGTTGTGAGTGATTAAGTGGCAAGTTGGAATTACTTTTGTTGAAATTCTGGTTAAACGAAGTTAGGTTTGCAGTGAGTATTATAGGCCTTATTCTTAGCTATAGCAGCGCCATAAAATGTCTTAAAAAGTTGAAAAATGTGTAAGTTTTGGTGTAATTGTAACATCAGTTTTGTAATTGAGGTGTAACAATGACGTTAAATATATCTCTTTTTAATAATTAGCATGTACAGATCTTGAAAATGAACTGTTGTAAATAACATTATGGATCCATCCGAAAAAATTCATCAAATTTTACTGCGAAAAACAGTAATGTTTTAAATGAAATAATTTAACTATAAAATTACTTTCATTTCTACTATTTTTCTCATTAAAATTTGATGCATTTTTGCTGATACATCTATAATCCGTAATGCTATTAAAAACAGTAAAAATTTATTGAATGGATTATTTATTGAAAACATTGTTTGATATGTATATTCATTTCGTTTGCATTGAATGGTTCATCTAAAGTCTGCGCAAACGAAAAGAGCAACTATTTCAATTCATGACTCATTCAACAAGTATCAATATAAATCCTTAAGGTACCGTCACAATAAGCCATAATCATAGGAGTTTCCCAAATGAAATGTTACGTGAAATGCGCATTCACAACTCTGTAATCAAAAGTCTATTTCAAACTTTGCACTTGTGTCTCATGTAGATACTAATATATGGTTGAATATCCTCTTGATATCCACTTTAGACGATGCTTAATAAGAACATGAACAATTGTCAACAAAAATGCAAATTTATACTCAGAGACAAATCAGAGTCGACCTTTAACCTTTTGTGTTGATTGAAGAGAGGTTTTCCTTTTTTGAAAAAGGCAAATGACAAAGTGACTTCTTTTTCTTAACTTGTACAAAACAAATAAGGAAATAGCAGTAAAATTTGCGCCATCATTGTGCCGGCACCTTAAGTTTCTTTCCTTTTCTGATCTGTACAACGCATCCCTCTCGCTCACACTGTTATTCTATCGCCACCAGCACCACCACATTCTGTACTACAACGAGTCGTACCTACTCCACTTTCATTCACTACTTCTAAAAATAAATCCCTGATTCACAATGCATGAATGACAATCGCGTTGAAAGGAGCCGCCACGCGCTTCTCCCCCCTAATGGTCCCCGTCTCCCCCTTTACCCCCTCGTTCTTCCCTGGGAAAGCCGTTCACGAAGAAGCAAACTTCTTCTTCTTCTTCTTCTTGAAACATTGTTCTCCTTGTTTTGTTGTTCTGTTTCTCGTTTTGTTTTATTTCATTGCATTCACTCAAGCAAAGCTCATTGGCATTGTTTTTGTATATTTGAAAACGAGTTACGTAAGTTGACTCTTCGCTTTGTATTTTTGCATATTTGGAAAGAAAAGATCAAGTATAATGAAGTCGAAGGGAAAACATTTTGCAGGTGTTTGTGTGGGGTAAATATTAGCAATTTTATTCAAATATTGATTCAAATTAGAATCCAGTTGAGTTTTCTTATAGGAAAATGTTTTTTGCAGAAAAAGATTTTGTTGGTTGATTTATAATTTATAACACATTTTTTTGTTTATCGTAATTGTATAGAAACGCGTTACAAGTATTACACACTTCAGAATATATTTTCATATTTGCTAGCAAATTTCAACTGCTACTGGATAAACTAAAATGTCTATATCCATTTAATATCATAAAATGTAAACGCTTTTATTACTTACTTTGTGAAACGATGTTATCGCGTTGAACTGAAAGTGCTGTTCATTTAAATTCTTCGCATAATGCATTATACATTCTATATAATCTATACGCGATTTTACCCCCCCCCCCGCCCCAACCCGCTCCCTAAATTGTTCCACGTTATTTATCTTCACACTTTTGTATCATCACACGCAACATTCCCAAGTTTTCGCTAACAAAATTTTGCAACGCCAACTTTGGAAACATTCTAAACGCTCGATAAACATATTTGGCTGCAAAATTATCATCTAAATTACAAACATAGGTAGAATTATTTTTGAATTATAGACTTTTGCCTTGAACTTGACATTATTATGTGTTTCTTGATGAAATATGAACAGTTTATGTTTCAATTAATACTCGTTGCAAAACCAAAGTTTCTACAAATATTTTACTTGATTTTTGTTGGTTATTTTTGGTGAAGAAATATTTACTGCATATAATTTTATATAATTTGTTATTTTGTTAAAAGAATTTAATAGTAAAAAATAATGCCGTTTCATTGTAATTACACGTAATTATGCTTTTACTGAGGTTTGTTCAAAATAGCATACATGTTGAAAGTGCTTCTAAACGAAAGTATGGCGCAAAAAGCCTTGACTCAACCTAAGATTTTCCACTGGCAATCCAATACTATGACTAGTACTTGACGTTGCTTCGTTTATATTACTTTTGAAATCTACATAATTATTCCTTTTTTTTATTTAATTAAACAAAAAATGTGTAAAATCGATATACAAATTTTTACTTGAATTTATATTCTGAAATAAAAAAAATGTCTGTGATGTTTCATTAAAGTATTTAAAATGATTTTTATAACAAAGTGTACCTTGTTAATTTTATTATATTCACGTATAATTGTATCCAAAATGATCCTTTTTCTTTTGTTCCTTTATAAAGACAAATAATTTGGTCGATAAAAGGACTCGAGCTCTCGTTAATTTACTACGAACTATATATGATGTCTGTTATTAAAAGTTTTGATGGCAAGCGTATTGTACGTTTATCCATATTGCGTGTACTAATAATAAAGAGATAATAGTGTCGGTTTATAGGTGCAGTAATTATACGCTTTTATGATAACACACAAAAATAAAGTAGACACTCTTTTGGTTGAACAATTTTATTTATTAATATTGCGTGGGTTATTACGATATCTTACACTTTTCAAAGAAGATTGCGTTATATATATTTGTGTTAAGGTGCAACTATCGTTAGGTAGCGTATTTTTAGGGTTCTTATAAACAATCATGTCTAACAATTAGTTTTAGCAGATACAAGTTTGTATTAATAAAATATATTGTTTAAATTCACTCTTATTTCAATTTTTTCTAAAAATTACCAACAGTGACATCATGAGTACCTATCTAAGTTGCAGGATTCTGTTAACCCGTACGGAAATAGTATATTTTTGTACTAGGGTGCTTGCGCCCGTGTGGAAAACGACATTTTTCTGCACGCGGAACAGTACGGAAAGTGGCTATTTTCCGTACAAGTGCGGAAAATCACCACTTTCCGTACTGCACAAGTGCTGAAAAAATATATTTCTACAAATATATAACTTTTTGCCTCTTAAAATATATGTTAAGGACGTTGGGGCATGAACTGATTTAACGATAAGAATTTGATGAAAAAAATATATGTTGTTCCGGAAGATCAAATAAAATACTGTGCAAAATTTCAAGAAGATTGTCTCATTGATTTTTGAGAAAAAAATTGTTAAATATCAGAACAAAATACATTGAGTCTTATGGGAGTTTGCCACTTTTGATGATTTAA
>JABFPJ010000611.1:0-36780 GCA_022817425.1 Gryon sp. ZL-2020 | reverse complement strand
TATCCAGCAATTCTTCTATTCCTTAGGAATTGCTGGATCAATTTTGGTAATAAACAAACTCTTTTTTTCGGCACCGTAACCGAACTGGTTTTATGTAAACAAGGGCACTTGAGCAATCACCTTAATAATATTAAATAAAAAGTTATGCTCGAAGAATCGAACTCGTGATCTCTTCTTTTCCACGAAGTCTGCGCAATTTTCACGCGAAAAAAAAGATATGATAGAGGGAGTGGGAGAAGAACTTTGCGAGTTTATCGACGCACATACGGTGCGTGGTCGTGTAGAGCAGCGGCGTCTTCGTTGTCTGGAATATTAATCGCCGTTTTATTGCACAAGACAAAAACGATTCTGACAAAAAATATAAAAGAGAAAAAAAAAACGAGCACGTGTTTGTAAACACAAAGATACAGAACAGAGAACTCAGTTTGAATCTCTCCCAATGATGCGAAATCTTGGCGAGACTGTCGCGTAATATTTATTTCGGAGATGCAGTGTCCGCAGATTTGGAACGTCACACACCCGATCGTTAATCGACGATTTGTCAATTCAGCCAAATTATTAACGTGTCATCACTTTAATCACTCGGTGAGTGAAATATCAACAATTGAAAATCAGGTTATGTTTTTAAATGTTTCTTTTTAATCTTTTTTCTTTGTATGTCTTTCTTTTTTTTTATATAAACTTTAACAACATCATAATACGCAACAATGCTGAAATGAATGTTGGGAACTCGCCAGGTATCTGTCTCTCTTCCTGATACGAACAGTCTTCCGGACGGGCTGCTCGCGAGCATCAACCAGGACTCGGATTACTACCAGGTGCGCGACTTGCGTGTACACGACCTCCTCAATAAACAATTCATCGAGGCTTTCGTCAAACAAGGTAAAGTGCTTTATATTTTCTTTTAAAATTAACGAAACTTTTATCAATTGAAAATAATTGTTTCATAATTTCTGAAAGTGGAACATTTTTTAAAGATACTTATTAAGATTTTGTTTTTTGTTAAGTTTATTTTAATTTAACACAAAAATATTTTAATAGTTTAATTTTAAACATTGAAAAAACTTTAATATTCAAACATATTTTTCAAATATAAAGAAGTTTTAATGGAAATATTTTTACTTCAGCTTTTTCTTTGTTTATGGGTAATAATATAAAAATAACTTGACACCACAATACTGAGTGTGTGAATCATGTAATGCGTAGAAAAATAGTTTTAGTTTTATAGAATCATTATTTTAATGCTCTGCAATTTGTTAGTAAATTGACAGCTAAATATGTAATAACTTGATTTCAAATTTTAATGTATTCAAATATATGCTGGCGAGGTTTGAAAAAATAAACACCACGATGAGTGAGTTTAATGTGAGCTAAACTGGGAATTAGATAATTAATGTAATATTATTCAGATTCATTATTTTATTTAATCGTTGCAAAACGTTGTATTAATGGTTCTTTAAATATATTTTTGTATATATATATATATATATATATATATATGTACAAAATAGAGAAAGTAATACATAAACTAATTTTAAACAAATAGAATTCTACAGTTAAAAGCATTTGAATATATTATATAATTGTTTAGTAAAAATAAACGCATAATTGTTTAGAATTGATGAAGCGTATCATTTTTTTCTCTTTTTTGTTATGTTAGCCGAGTTGGCGCATTGACACTTTCACGTGACGGAATCGTTATCCAAATATATATATATGTCGAGACATATGTACATTTAAATGCGTTTATATATTGAAATCTAAATTAATTTTAATTTTTGATTCCTATTTACATTTTTTTCATTACTATTGGACATAGATTCAATGAAATTCTGCATTTATGATTTATAATGTTATTTGATTGTTTATCACATTCAAATGAATAAAATGAAACATGATAAATGGGCAGTAGAATAAATTAAAAAGTCATATCAAATTGATAATAGTATAAATTGTTTAAATATCTTTCAAGTTCATTAACAAATGGTTTCTACAAGTTATCAATCAATTGACTAATATTTTCTAATTTTATAGTATATAAATATAATATATAGAAGTACTTATAATTTTATTTAAAACAAGTTAAAGTAAGAAAATTATTTTTTTGTTAAACAGCTCTATTTAACATTCTTCATGTAAAACTAGTATATAACTTTTTATTGATAAATAAAGTTACAGTTATGCAACGTATTTTGATTACTAAAAGTTGCAATTTTTACATATAATCATTAATTATATAAATGTTAATATGTCATACCCCATTTACTGCTGAAATTGATAATTACGCATTGTTCATCTTTCATGACTTTATATACATACGTACTTATTGTGCGTCTGTTGCGTAAGAAATAGACTAATTGTATCAATTAAATATATATTTTATTCTTTATGTAAAGGTCTTTTCATTTTTTTTATTTAGTAAAACAATTTACTTACATTAAAAAGTTATTTTTATTGTATTTGTATAAAACTCACACAATACATTTTTTACACATATTCAATCAGTTAAAATAATACGATTTTAATAGAATAAAAAATAACATAAAAAGATGGAATTCGTCATTTAGATTGAAAGATACAATTTATAAAGATACGGAATTCTTGCTTCGTAAAGAAAGGAAAACTGAAGTAAGTCATTTGCATAATTCATGCTTTTAACCTAATTGAGTAGTTTAAAAACAAGATAGTTAAACTTTTTACCATAATTCTATTTCTTACAACTAAGTATAAGTCGTCAAGTTTCATTATATAACTATTTTTAAATATTATTCATCCTTTTCTTCATTTTAATTGTATTTTAATTTTCTTTATTTATTAATCAACAATCAATTTATGACGTTCCAAAATTACTCAATAAATATTATTAGCGTATGATTTTTCAATAGCCTTTGTTCTTTATTGTCTTTATATAATCTTAATCTCAATCTAGAATACATTCAATTAATGTAATGCCTTATTATTGATAAATTGATAAAATAAAATTGTTTTACATATGGAAAAAATGTTTTTCCCTTTATGAGTAATGTGTTTATCTTTCAATTAGTTAAATATTAATTATTAATTTAATAAAGAAAGAAAAAACATATGAGATTATTCAAATTTTGTTTATTTGATATTTTGTAGGCAAATTAACCCTGCTAGCTATCAACCGCAAGTTAGACGTGCATAGTACCCTCGCAATAATTCCAAGTGGACACTTGATTCTCTCATTAGTGAAAGGAGATTTTCACCGACTTGGTCTGGAGGGAAAGCCAATGAAACACGCGCTTTTCCCTCGCTACGGTAAGTCTACGGCAAACTATTAAACATGCCGAGGAAGCACCAAGTGCCGACATTGCAAGACCTAGCATTAAGATCTCTGGGCTATTTAGTGAGTGTATTCGGGCGTAATATCATACGTCCAATATGCGACATCACAAGCAGAAATCCCGAGCTGGGTTTGGCTACTCTACGCTCCACTGTCATGAACATGAAGCGCCACCTAAATTCAAACGTGCCATGGCATTTGCACGATAGAATGTCCCGCGAGATATTAAAAGCCGTAACCAGCCTAATAACTGAGATCAAAAATACTTATAACGATTGCACCAAAACAACGACCTTCTTATGCGCAATCAACATTGTTGTCAGCTTAACTGAGCTCGTCGTACATTCTAATCTGAAAAAAATTGAGTTTGCAGAATGGCCTAAAATAATGCGCCATATTCTATACTACGATTTACATAACATGACTGGCCTAGAGATACTTGATCTCGGTTCTGGTTCGTCTGGTTGGAAGACATCGGATATTGAGAAATTGGTGATCAACGCAGTGTGTTATATGAAAAATCTTATTTCCTTTGTTCTCTGTTTCGATTGTACTGACAATATCATTTATTCAGTGGGACAACACTGTCCAAAGCTGCGCAAACTCGATGCCACTGCGTCCAAGTGCGTTACCAATCGCAGCATTCCCTATTTGCTCAAGTACGAAAAATTACAAGAGGTAAAACTGTGTCGCACGTCTATCACTGTATCGGGTTATGCCGATCTTTTGTTGGGCTTGTCAAGCTTGGTGGATATCGGTCGTTGCGACGAGTTTGGCGAAATTCTCGAATATATTAATAATAAGAAGACCGATAATTTAGGTGCTAAGACATTCAACCTAAAGGCCTTTGAGTGTTACAATGTTGGTATTGAACACTTGTATCTCATCGTTGATCTTTGTCCAAAAATAACCAGTCTATCAATGCGTTGCGAGGGTATTGTCGACGATCTCACTATCTTAGCAAATCTTGATGATCTCAAAGAACTGAAATTACGATGCTGCGAATTTTATAACAATGGTATTCCAACTTTGCTGGAAATTAAAGGTGTAGAAATTACAATGTTATATTTGGAACACGTGGATCATATTGATTTCAACGCACTTGTTCATATCAGTCAAACTTGTCCGAATCTTAAGAGCCTCGTGTTTTACAATTGTGAGTTTCTTAATCACGCACACGTTAGACGAAATCGACTGCCGGTACATCCATTTATGTATCTAGAGCATCTAAAATGCGTCGCCGAATGTCCTGACACGCATCTACAGTTCCTTCTCTCATACTGCTACAATGTCAAGTTCATACACTTGGGATCATCTACAGGAATTGGTGATTCCACGATGGAAATTGTTCTGGCGCAAAATCCTATGTCTAAATTGGAGGAATTGAAAATACTGCACAGCAGTGATTTATCAATGAACACGGTTTATATGTTGATGAGAAGTTGTAAGAATTTAAGAAGATTGTCAGAACTTGAAAGTTGGCAAGGAATCACAGAATCTGAACTCAATGATTTTAGAGCAGAAGTGATACAAACTAATATCGATCTGGATACAAGTCCTATTTTGTCTTTTGCATAAATTTAGACAATGTTAATGAATTCTTCGCAGGGTGGGAAAAGTGAGGGGAATTAACTGTTTGTAACAGTGAACAATATTTTTACAACGGAATTTTACCATTGAAAAAGTGATAAACATTTTATCACTAATGATCTAAAGAGAATCACGAAATAAGCTAAAGAGAAAAGATTTGATTAGTGTTAATAATATTTTACAATCAGTAACGAATCATTTTGCAAATTAAAGCAATATCATATATTTGGTAGAATATATGTTAGAGTGTAAAAGATTTAATGAAATATCTGTGTTTTACTTAATATATAACCCTTATATTATACATTCATATTATATTAAAAATGAATGCTAGTAAAATATTTAACATACACTGAGGACACATGCGGAGCATGCGTACGAGGTAGTATCGACATTTTTCATATTCGTTTTGAAGAATGTTTTGGTTTCTGTTCCTTGCGAGACAAAAATGTTTGTCTTCTGCAAAACGAATATGAAAACATATATGTTTAGTGAATCAAATATTTCTTGTGTATAAGAGCATATTTATAAAAAGATACAATTGCAAAAATATTATATAATAATATAAAAATAATTAATGACGAGTAAAATTTTCAAATTTCAGATCATTCTCTTGTTACTTAATATTATTCAGACTAATTATTGTAATACTAAAATAAATCTTTTCTCGAGATAAGCTGTTTACACATTTTTTCTGGGGAAACAAATTTTATTCTTTGTTTAATGTTCCTTCTTTATTGTTTTAGCCAATTTTAAATTAATCTAATAGTTGAATTATTAATACAATCTAATATTCATTTCGAATTGAATATTGAATCAATTATTAGGATCTAATATTTATCAGGAAAGGTTATTGATAAATACATTTCTTTTATTTGTTAATGTATACGCGGAAATTCTGCAAATTGAATCGGAAATTTAATTACAATTTCCACTTTGTCTTCCGTAGTTAATTTTTATGGAGATTATTAATAATAATTGTATGCACATATAAAAATTGTTCTATTAATATATTCAAAATAGTAATAATAATGTATATTTCGTATATAACTAATATTGAATAGTGCAGTGCAATTTTTACTAATTTAATCATATAAGTCGAACATTTTAGTTACTTTCCATGCAATGTTTCTTTAATTAAAACAAACATAATTGTACATTATATTAAACATAATGTTTTAAAAATTTTTATCATAAAAATTTATCATTAAACTTTTCTAAATAAAATATATCTTTGCAAAATCTGTGATGAATTTTGTTTAAGACTATGATGCAATTTTTTATACTTAATCGGTATTAATATAAAAGATCAAACTTATCGATATTTGTTGAAAATATATCCATTAAACATTTACAAAAGTTACGATTTGGTCTTATAATAAGATCACAAAGTGAATAAAATATTTTTGGAATAATATATACAACTACTTTACAATAATTAAAAAATATATAATACCGATCGACAATAAAAAAATGCAACATTTAAATTGAATTAAATAATTTGTAAAAAGAAGTGGATTGTTATCATAAATTTGAAAAATTACTCAATTTATTTAAAATCATATCGATGAGGAATTTCTTTTAATAACTGTATCATCCAATACAAAATTGTCTTTATATTCAACTTATATATTTTAGAAGTAAAATTAAGAAATTCCTCGTACTAATTTTGCGGTGCTAAAAAAAATTATAATTACCAAAAATATACTGTGTATTCTTACGTAGTTTTAGAAAGAAAAATATAAGAATAAGTAAATAATAGCAATAGTACTAATAACAATTATAATAAAAAAGTACATTTTCTGATCGATATTTATATAACATTAATCATCTAATAACATATGATTGAACTGCATAATCAGGAGTCAAATATTTCCATAAATTTGTATTATTGTAAACTGTTGTGATAACATTTTATAACATGATGACTATTGTATATGGCTAGATATTCACATAACGATAACCAACAAGCTACGACATAAATGAAAGTTAAGGACTGCACAAAAAATTAATAAATAAGACTGCAAAGTATTTTTGCAATTAACCAAGGCTTAATTATTTTTTTAAAAATGGAAACTGATCATTTTGTCATGCAACGTAAAATTAGACAAAAAGTGCTTTAATCGACGAATATAATTTTAGAACTGTGATTGATACGCAAAATATTTTTTACTTTACAACTGGAAGATAGAAAAATGAAGAATTGGATACTTTTATATAATCAAATATTTGTGACAGTGCTTTTCATGTACATATTACCACTGCAATAATATTAAACTAATATATCTAGTTCATATGGAATATGTATATGTAAAATAAATCTTTTATGTAATAAAAAAACCAGAAACACGTGATTGTGTAAACATGACATTCATGAAATACATATATTTTGTTTAAACATATTTGTATATTTATTGCATGTAACGAAAAAATATTGCTAGTTTTATTTTTTCGTGATTTTTTAAATTCTTATAATTGATTTATTCTTTTTATTTTTATTATTTTGTTTTACCGGTCACTTCACTAGTTGTGAAAGTCAATTTGAACGAAGAAAGCTTTACACCAGGAAATAAATATTACGAACGAGTCCGGAGCAATCTAAAGGAAGCACTTAGAGATACATTTGATGTCATAGTTTCTTGGGAACCATCAGGTAAAGTAATTGGATTATTTATTTTAGAGTTAATATCATTAACTAATTGACACAAATATTAAGCTATTTATTAAAGAAAACATTAGCTAATAATATTATTTTTTTGCAGAAGAAAAAATATGTCCATCTTCAATTGCTGCGTGGTTTGACAATAATGGCTACAGTGTTTCTGTCTCTCAGCAACAGTATTATCATAGAGCAAATAATAACATACAATTTCCAAGATTAGATCAATTGAATAACAGTATAATTACGGATCCGAAAACCAGTTTATCCGATTTTTTTAACTGGTACGGATTTTTAGCAGCTGGTTGTGATCTGTAAGTATAACTAAAAATTAATTATTTTTGTCAAGTCAATTTTTTATTTCTATTACACAATTGGCAAAATACTTTCTTATTTTTCGATTGTATGAAATAGCAACTGTTTACTAGTATATTGTTGAACTAGTGTGGAAAATTGGTAATTATTGAACGGATGGGTATGGTTGCACAAGTGAAGTGAGTGTTGCTATCACACTCATTCCTGATCAGCATAACTTTTCAGACGAGTACAACATTATATTTTTCATACAAAATTTATTGAAAAAGCCCACATTTGCACTTATCCAATGAGGAAAGTCACTAATGACCGTTGAGTACGTAAAAGTAAGCGAACTGCGCATACACAATGCTACTTCACCGGAAATTCGTGACTTTCTGCACTGAAAACAGTGCGAATATGAGCTACTTTCCATATACACGTTATGAAAATGTATTAATAATAAATTTTAAATATTTCAATTTTACAGATCCGGTAAAGAGTTAGCAAAATTGTCAATATGGCCTAGAAATTTACAGATGAAAGATGGCCAAGTACAATTTGTGCAATATACAGGATTGTTTACAAGCGAAAGATTGCAAAAGATTGTTAAGGAATGTAAAGAATATATGAAGACACAAAATTTGCCCTGGTGCTGTATTGATGTGCATGGATTTATTGACTCTCCTACGAACTTTGATCTCCAAGATAACATGTTTTTCACGGCAACAGCTGATAACATGACAATATTAGTACATCCTAAACTGGATGAAATAATTATTCGTTATACGGAGCCTACTATTAAAATTAAAACGAAAAATAATAGCTAATTAAAAAGATAATTTTTATATTTAACTAATAAACGTTTTAAGAATAAAAAGTACCCAAGTTCTTTTAAACTAAACACTAACAATTAGAAAACAATATAGTTCGATAATCAAATGAACACTTAGTGATACGTATTTATTTTTTAAAATAGGGAGAAATTGTGTGTAAATAATGGACAGGATTTGCAATAATATAAGTATTTTTTATATGTTCCGTGCAATAGATTACATTTCACAGATAAAAATGCGACAAAAATAGTAAAAAAAAGAAAATATAAATACAAGTACAAGCTCACTGACTAGTTAATTCGTATTAACAATAATACTGTAGGGAAAAATATATAATATTATAATCATATTGAATTGCCACCAATATAATGTCGCTGCATATCTAAATTTAGAAATGGACATATAATGTTTAAAATTACTTTTCTTACGTTTATAATTGATCAATGTATATAGCAATAAATGAAGGGATAGCATGATGAATAAATACAATATGAAAATATTTTGATAGATCAAAATTGTCAAGAAGGTTTGCAATAACTGTCGATTAATTATAAACGTAATTTTACAAAATGATTAAAAACTGTCTCAACTTACAGTAATCAATATAGTAATTCGTGGCACGTTATACATCTATAATAATACGTGTGAATTATTTGATTCGGGAAATTTGAATTTTGTGTTGAAATCTTCTAGTCCCGATCCAACAGACATACGAGATTTGGAGCGTGTCATCAATTCACCGATTTCGTCGAGATCTCGGCTGAACCTAAAAAGTGGTTTTTATTTATTATTTATCATTTTATAGATATAATATAGATATAGTATAGAATTAAGCAATTACACACATTGACAATATTCTTTGTCATTTTACAATATTAAATTAAGACATGATGATAAAATATAAACAAATGTTAAATATATGTTAGGAAGAATATTTATTAATTATTAACGAAAAATGAAGAAGTTTACTAACCGACTGACTGGACGACTCATATTGTCAGACGAATCAGAAGAAGCTCTTATAACAGATTCACTATCGTAAGAATTAAACTTTGTAGAATTACCTGTTATAAATGAAGTTAATTAATATAATAATTAGTTTCATGAAATACAAGTGTTTATATAATTTATATGTTTAATACATCAAATTAAAAATGATTACCCTTCACTAAAAATAAGTAAAACATTTGATAATTTTATCTGAGAAAATAATTCTTTAAGTGATATTTGGATGAAATGACAAATAACATTGATAACTTATGCATTTTTAATGTTAACTTGCTTATATGTATCCGAAATTGCGAGACACTGCTTCGTAGAAAAATTTTGTTCCATAAGTGACTTTTTTGCTCTATTAATAATTGTATAGGTAGTGTATTATGTATGTGTTATTTATTTAATTAAAGATTTTGTTAATAACAAGATTAATGTCACGTGAATCTGTGAAGGGCATTGAAAGAAAAGATAATAATTTATTAGTGAGCGAGTGAAAAATTATTTACCAGAAGGAAACAGCATAGTATGCATAAGAATATCACGACTGAGAAGCGAAGAAATTTCGTCGTCTTCCTGTAAAAGATAATTTGTGGGATCCATCGTAATAGATTCTACCATGTCTAGCCACTGCTGATTATGAGATCGGAATTTCTCTAACTTTATACGGGCAGCCCAATCTTTATTGCACATCTAAGAGAAAACAATGTATAAAATTGTTTTATTTATTTTTTTCTTTAAATTAATGTTGTTTATATTCAAACAAATATTAACTTACAGCAATGATATCTAAACAGGCATCACAAACTTCTCTTATTGCTGGATTCTTATCATGCATCAAATCTATTATATAACCTGGTGCATCTATAAAATTAATATAAATAACAAAAATTATAAATTATTCTTTATATTTGTTTTATTTAGCAAATTATTACTTATTTTTAGTTTCTACCTGTTTCTTTGATTAAATAATCTCTGGTAGCATCATGCTTTAATATTTGATAAAACATAAAAATAATTTGCAAAACTATTTCGTCGTCCTCTTGTTTAGCTGTTGAAAAAGTTTAATGTTAATACAACATATTGAACTATTTGTTTGTAAGGTTTCAATATATGTACATCATTATACATATAGATATCTGTATGTATAATGATATTATTATACCTTTAAGTAATTCGATTAAAGATAAAATAATATCTGCCTTGCACATTAGTTGTGCGCAATCTTCATCGGCTGCCGCAGTTCCCAAAAATATTACTACTTCTAAAATCAAATCGTCTTGCACTTTTCCTGTAACAGTTTTTAAAAATATCATTAACTAACAAAATGACCTCAATAATTTTACACGGACTATTAATATCATATTGTTGTTATATACCTGGAATAAGATTATTACGAATCCAAGGAATTAGATTACACCTTTGAAGAATTTGTGAGTAATCTAAATCAGGTAGTGCTAAATTACCCATTACCCCTACGATTTCTAATACGAAATCTTGTAAGTCCGTTTTGGTTAATGCCATTGCAAAGTCTCCAACGAATTCCTTAAAAAACAAAGTTAAAATAAAATAAATTAAAATAAATATAATTGGGCGTAAATAAATTAATTATAATAAATTAAATAAAATGCAAACTTACGACAAATTTCTCTTTCGTACTATCGTGTTGCGAAATATTTCTGATAATTTTCATTATCAATGCATCTTGATTTCTAAATGCTTTTTTAATTAATCCCTGTAAGCGATTATCTTGGACCATAAGTTGGGCATTTTTACTGTTTGCCGCTAGATTTATGCATAATGCTACTAACTCGGGTTTTATATCATCGTCGGATTCTAAAAGCATATCTGTAACCTGTTAAGTTAAAAACGCCAATTACTGGATATTTTTAGACCAGAATCTTATAATTCATTTTCAATAGTTAATGCATTACCTTTGGAACGCAGTCTGAGTTGGTAAACATTGCTTTAACTTTATCATCCATACTGGCGTGGTATAATATTCCCAGAATAGTTGTCTGGCTTTTCTCATCACCTGCGTAAAATACATTTTATTATATTGAGCAAATGTATTTTTGCAATATAACATAAATCATCTTAATTTATGCGAAATAAATTTAAAAATATAACCGTTCAACTACAAAATTAAGTATTTATCGATTACCATGTAAAACTGATTTAAAATAAAAATCTGATTCTTAAACTTAATTTGTTAAATACTTCTATATATAATGAATTAATTTAAAATTTGTTACATGACTATACCTTGCGTTAAAAGTTTAATTAATTTTGGCAGCAGTCCTATTCTTATCATTCTTGTCCTAAGTTTAGTATCGAAAGACAGATTGAATAATAATTTCAGAGTTATCAGAATGAGATCTGAATTACTACTTTGAAGTAATCTTGGGAGTTTGTCAATTATGTTTTCTTCTGCCTAAAAACACAAAGTTTATTTATTTTCATATTAATTTAAAAAATGTAAATAAATTTGATATTTTCTGAAAGAACATCTAAAAGAATAGAAAACGACAATAAAAGAAGCTTACCATCACATCTTTGTTTTCTCGAAATATAGACAACTTTTTCAGAAATGTTACAACTAACATTAATAAATCTATATTACTTCTGTCGAGTGTTTTAATAAGCATTCCGATGATGTTTTTTTTGCGCATTTTTTTCTCGACGTCAATATTTTCTGCGATATTTAATAATAGATAAAATGCAACTGAAAAAAACGAAAATGTTACATTTAAAGACTATTTATATAATTTGTAGACATATAAAGCTGTATTTAATGTTTTATTCACGAACCTCTTAGAAGTTGTTCCTGCTTTTTTGTTAGACTTTTAAATTTCTTTCGACTTTTTTCAAAATCTTCTTTAAATCGTTTGATATCATTTTCTGTTACATCTATAGCCACGTCTAAAGACCTTCGTTTAACTTCAAAATCAATAGGGCCCTCCATATTCCACAAATCATCAATAACTTTGTACTTTTTATCACTATTGTCCAAATTACTAACTGGAATTATTAGTAAGCCGGTACTGTTTTCAAAATGTCTTTTACGTTTCTCCATATCTTCTTTCCATTCGTCGTATCGCGTAAGCTCGAAATCTATTATATCCATACAGAGAGAGCCAATCTAAAAAATATAATGTAAAAAATAAATAATAATATTCAATATAATATAATAAATAATAATACATATATTATATATAAACATCAGTTGAACTAACTCTATATTCGAGGACAATGTTATGAAATTGACTATATGTTGAAAAGCAAAAGAATATGTAAATTATATTTGTTGACAGTTCGATGCTTCGTCTCCAATCTTCTCTTAGTACTCTTGCTAAAGCACTCAGTAGTGACTCTGCAACATCAAAATCAATTTATTTAAGCGATGAACCTTAATTGATTCTAAAAATGATTAATAATTTAGAAAATTACCATTTTTTGTAAGTTCTAATAAATTATCGGGCACTCTAGCCAGTTGTAAAATTAAAGATGAACATTTGATTTTCCCTGGCATGTCTTCATATAACAATTCGATGTAACTGTCAACATTACTTATTATAGCTCGTTCTGCATCTCCTTGATCGTTATTGATGGAGTTGGATGAAGTTGGTCGAACTAAATGAGTACTATTGTCGTAGCCTGAAAATAAGTATTTCATTTGATCCTTTTGTCTTTTCTCTTTTTTTACAATATTTTATCGCACTTATATAATATTACAAATATTACCATCTCCATTTGTTCGCCGATTTTGAAGATAATATATAAGTTGTTCTACTTCGTTCAATCTGGATTCATGAATAAGAGAACATTGCTCTATTACTTCTTTAGCAAGTAATGATACATTAGTATCTGCATTCAAACTTTTTAATCTGATTATTTTTTGACATTCCTGTAATGAAATTATTTTTACATATTTCTGTTATAAAGAAACAACATATTTTCCATGTTCGTTTAAAGTAAAAACTATGTATACTTATTAGACATCAAAATGATTAAATGAATTTTATGTACCTTACGATCTCCAAGCATTGGATCGCCCAACTGTCCTAAAATAAGTGCTTCGACATCATAATTTACAATTAAAGCTTTCTCCGTTGGATGGACGTCTAAACTTCCCGACCGAATTTTTCTGTAAAAATTAGAAATCAATATTAACTAAGTCTCTACATTTCTTCCTAAGTATATATATATTTATATATATATTCGCACACACTAATCGCCTATTACATTAAATGTCAAAATTATAATCATCAATGTCTTTTTGCGTATTTTTACGAAAACAATTATTTTTTTTGTAATATTAATAATTCATAAGTGTAAATTAATAGTTTAATATATCTCATCTTAAAATTGTCTTAAATCAAGGACGAAAAAAGTAAGAAATGAAAGTAAAAGGCAAGAAAGAAAGCAAATATCGATCGGCAGTAACTCATACATACCGTTTCAAATACGTCGCCTCATCCATTTTTTCTTTACGCACAAATTTTCTTCACTTCCAAAGATGCTTTCTTAAAAATTAAAATTCTCCTGCTACAGTTTTGCTGTTCTTAAATATTTAACATATTAAATTTATCCATAATTGTTCTTCCGATTGCTCCAATCGACGCCGCCAAAAACATCCGGGACATCCGTAACAACGGAACCTGTCACTGTCACATCGGTATATCTCTGATGACGTGAATGAAGCGTATTCGTTAGACTCACGTTCGAGTCCACACGGATAATTTTGTCCGAGAAAACTTGCTTTCTGATTGGATGAAACTAAAATTCTACGCGTGTTTATAAGAACTGCGATCATATGATCGTGGTTTGAGTAAAAAAATATCAATCAATTGTATACATGCCATCTAAGTTTAAGAATGATTCATAATTTTAATCGTTAAACGGATAATTCACAAGTAGTATTTGACAAGCAATAATTGTTCTACCTTTTTTTACGTTTCATCAGTTCATTGTTGATAATTTAACTACTTGATGATTTATGTAAATTTTATCAAAAATTGGCACTATAAGTCGATTGTCAATTTTTACGTTACAAAGATTACATTGTTGACTTTTCTCGAGAAGTGATTGTCAATTGTTTTTCTGTGAAGGGAATTTAAAATTGCTCGACAGTGAGCTGTTTTTATTTCGAGGTTATTTCTAACTATCAAAACGGGTGCCGAACAATCAGCCATGTCTGTCACACAGATGGAAAGTATCCTTTTTTGAAAATAATAAAACAATATTTGTTAAGGTAAAATTAAGATTATAATATATCTTATATAAATGAAAATTTACTTTTTGTTTTTATGTAAGATATGATTTCATCATTTGAGGTTATATCTTACACTATCTGTAAGATAGATTTTATATTCTTTAAAAAATTATATGAGTAATATTCTTTTGTTATGGAAAATATATTTTTAAGTTATTTAAGGCGATATATCATGCCCTGTTTGTTTGCAAAAACGAGTTCTGTTAGAACTTCAAAATGACACTTCGTTATACAAAACAAAGTATATCAAACGATCCTCTATTTCATACGAAATAGTCTCATACATTTTAATTTATATATATAAAAAAGTGCCATTTTGTAGCTCTTACGAAACTCGTTTTTGTAAACAAACAGAGCTTGATATATTGCCTTAATAATTTAATAAAAAAGATTAAATAAAATAAAAATTAATATGTAAATAATTCGTAATATTTTTTTATTTGGAGTATAAGTAACATTTTAAATTTAAACATTAAAAAAGAAATTGAAATTTCTATTATAATAATAAAAAAATATTCATAAAAGAAAGTTTTATATTTCCTTAATTAAAATGTGTAGAAAACCTGTTTAATCTCAAATTTGCTGTAAAAGAATTAGAACGTAATTCGAAAAAATGCGAAAAAGAAGAAAAATTAGAGAAGGCAAAGATCAAGAAAGCTATTCAAAAAGGGAATATGGAAGGAGCAAGAATACATGCGGAAAATGCTATTAGACAGAAAAATCAGTCACTGAATTATTTAAGAATGAGTGCACGCGTGGACGCTGTTGCAAGTAGAGTTCAAACTGCACTCACAACCAGGAAAGTCACACAGTCTATGGCCGGCGTGGTTAAAGCTATGGATGCTGCCATGAAATCAATGAATTTGGAAAAAATTTCCGGCTTGATGGATAAGTTTGAAAGTCAATTTGAAGACTTAGACGTGCAAAGTTCGTACATGGAGAATGCAATGTCTCAAACAACTACAGTTAATGTACCTCAGAATGATGTAGATTCATTATTACAACAAGTTGCTGATGAAGCTGGGTACGTGATAGAACTTTTATTGTATTTACTTTTACAAAATGCAAGTTTGCATATATTAATTGAATTGAATAAAATTATTATAATTAAAATTGAATAAAACTAAATGGCAATTTGTTTTTAGACTGGAACTTAACATGGAACTGCCATCAGGCCAACTGGGCAGCATTGGAACATCAACACAAGTTAGCCAAGAACAAGATGAATTGACGCAACGACTGGCACGTCTTAGAGAGTAAATTTACAATTATAAGCATTTTATCACAAATATATAAATACAATTTGCCTACGTGTATTAATAATATTATTTGTGATAAAACGATGCGCGATTTTTTAAATTACACTGTTTCTATTCTAAAGTTACTGCTTCAATTTGAATGACAAATAATAAGGTCATGTGTTGTGCATATAATGTTTAAAAGGCTACTTTTAAAGCACCCTTAAAGTTGTATGGAAATAAAATTAACAACTTTTTATTTTTTAAATATATTTGAATAAAAATAATTCTTTCTTTATTTTATTTGTAATATTTAAACAGCAAATATATTACGTAAAATAAAGTAAAATATTTGCATTTAAAAATGAAAGTATCGCACATCAAATTTATATTTATTTATTTTACTACATTAAACAATCAATATGTTAATTGTATAATATTGTTGGAAACATAGTTTATAAAATAAATATAGTTTTTCATAGCATTGCTACATACAAAGTGATAAACAAATAAACTAAATATTTATGATTGTGAAACATTATTTAAATAAGTATTATAAATATGTTTAGTTTTAGTTTCCATTTCATATAGAAATTGTTTTATATTCTCCTTTGATAATATATAAGAATTACAATAAAGAGGTAAAAAATGAGAGAAAAAACTTATTATTTTGTGAGATTTTAAAAAATTTATGCAAATAAATGTTTATACATACGAAATATGTATTTATTTAATTTAATACTTTTAGAAATATACACAAATGAATGTGTTTTGTATTAAGTTAATAAACTAATTAACTTTGAAAATATTCCAAAAAATCGCATAAAAAATTTAAAAATATATTTATTTTATAACAGATTATGTTATCTATAAATAATTAAATGACCTAAAATTACTATTTTAACAGAAAATAATTTCTACTGCTTCAAATTACACCCTTTAATAAAACTTTTTTGTAGTTTTCAAATATACAGTGATATTATAAGGCATTATACTACATTAATTAGAACATATAATAGAGAAAAATTAATATCTTTTTTATAATATATAGAGCTCTTTATATTGCCGTAAACGCCATACGATATCAAAATATCGATGAATTTAGGTGTGAAAATAAGAAAAGTATTCGGTAGGCAGTAAGCGAATTTAAATTGAAAGATCGGATTCACATATCGAATTGTAATTGGTCACGCGTCAGTCTTCCCTTGGTGATGATTTCGTTCTTTCCTCACCATGGTGAAAAGTGAGGTGTTATAATGTTTAACGCCTACAGAAAAACCATATCGAATTTATGAACTCCTTACACGTCTAAGGTGGTCCCTTACTTTTTATATAATATACAACATCTGCAATCTAATAGAGCGTATCTAAGTACATTCGAAGGAATATGATTATGCAACGACAATAGTATTACGCTTCCTATTATATTTAAAA
The DNA here is from genome assembly GCA_022817425.1 of Gryon sp. ZL-2020. Lineage (NCBI taxonomy): Eukaryota > Metazoa > Arthropoda > Insecta > Hymenoptera > Scelionidae > Gryon > Gryon sp. ZL-2020. The sequence continues at coordinate 19,154 of JABFPJ010000611.1, read as the reverse complement.
TTCAAAATGAAGTAGCTAGCCAGATCAGTGGATTATTTAAAACGTGATTAAGTTATCACTCTCTTTCGCTTCCATTTAAATATATAATACTTGATATATTATAATAGTAACATTTGTTTCTTGATTTATTTATAGGAATCAGTTTTGATTCTAAAAGATGACTAAAGTACAAGTCAATTTCTGAAAATCAAAGAATCTAATGTATATATTTGAAATTTCCTTGCAAACCAGCAGGAGCTTATACTATTTAATCAAACTACCCAGACTGGACATTTCAAAAGCTCACTTCATTATTAGAGAAATACAAGTGCGCAGAGCATTAGAAGACACCAAAAGTGGTATTTTCCTCTCAGGATTGTATTTTTCATCACCTTGACAAAAGGGTCAGCTTACAAAGTTTAGATATTTCAATCGAGAAACTCGCAAATCATCGTCCAGTATGCAGATGAAACGTGGACATGAAGTCAGGCAAATTTGTTTGTTCATTTTCTTATTCTATTTAACCTTTCCATTGAAGATTCATAGTTTTGAATGAAACGACCCTCCTCTTTAGGTCTTTGGTCATGATCACACGCAACTTGCCGACACGAAAAAAAAAAAAGATGTCTCATATATGTCCTTTTGATTTGAAAATGCGGATTTTGTCAAGTACTTTCACGTTGTGCGCGTTGCCGAAATTCTGGGTGGAGTTGGAAAAGTGAGAGAAGGGAAGCTCAAAGGCACCGTCAACAATGGTCCCAAGGTGTCGTCGTAAAGCTGTGGCCTGTCATCAAACAAGCCACTTCAAAGGTCCGCCGGTGATGCGTCTGAATGTGTTTATTTGGCTAACGTCAAATTTAGTCGCGGAGTCGATCTGCAGGGGACACACACTGAATTCTCCTCGAACCGAAAGTGACTGTATTGAAAGATATTGATACATATAGGAGCGGCTGAATCAAAACTGGATTGGCGTATCAGGGCGTGGCTCGTGCGACCTCTCGAACAAATGTTTTTCTTTTTTCCCAACTACATGCATTTTATAGTCAAAAAAGGTCCAAGTCGTTTTGTTGTGTAGACGCAAAGGCATCTGTGGAAATTGATTTGTATCAACGATTTGTTTATCTGTTTTTCCGATAAAAATGAATGAGGGAAAACAGAGTCTTATAGGAGGCAGGACAATTTCGGTTTTACAGACATAATTGATGATGAAAATGCAAGATCAATTTTTCAAAAGTTGTTGAGTTAAAGTAATATGTAAGGATTGGGGTTTTTCTAAATAAGACAGAATGTGATTTCTTCTTTTATTTTGTTCGTATAACATCATTATTTGTCAGTTGTAAATTAATGATTTTTTACAGTGAAAAAAAGTATAGCTTGATCTATGCGATGTGAGTCTTCTAAAATATTTATGAAATTCTGATTTTAACCAAATATTTGTAATTTTCCATAATATTTTTTATTTAGTATTATTATATTTTTTATTTGTATAATTCTGATATAAAATGCAATGACTTGAATTTAATATATGTAAATGTATATTTATGTAATTGTATAAATCCATATATACAGATATATGTATGACTTATATTTCACATGTGTACTTATATGTATGGAACATTATAAATAATCTCGTTTCGCAGCGTTGTCTCCCTTTTATTGTTGCGGTGCGAGCACATTGTGTTTCGTGGTCCTGACCGAATGTATCATTCACTTTTCAACTTGAGAGCTTCATCCCTCTTTCTGTTTTTTGTTGCGTCCTCTGACCTGTCTTCTGAATCGTATTTTCCTTTCTACTTATATTCGAACAACTGTGATGCTACTTATGACCCACTTGGCTTACAGTTTCTGCGTTGTAAACTGATCTACTTAAACGGATTAAATGTTAATATCAAAACACAATTTCAGGTTCTCAGATTTGAATAGCTATTTTCGTCTATTTTGAAAGCTTTATCAAGCAATTATCTTTTGTTGTTTTATTCATATTATGCAAGCAATTGCAAATAATGTATTTAAACGTGTATAAATAACGTCTGAAGAATTACGTAACTTACTTTGACAAAAATATTTTTTAGGCACGTTATTATCATATAATACTAATTTATAATTGTCATACAATATTTTGATCGTTTATATGATTACACAAGTGATCATATACGTTTCTATAATAGTATTTTGAGTAATTACATTGATTTTGATTGTGCCATTAATGTGAAATAGTAAACTGAAATTATTATAGTTTGTAAGAGCTAGTTTTAATTGTTGCTCATGTTTCAGCTCCCTTCTTGTATGTTGTTAACAAGCTATTTCATTGTTGTATCCGTTATACTTTTACATAGCGATAACTAAAAACGAAAAGTGACATGCTTAGTTAGGTGACGCAGTGGCACGGGCCATCTGGCCGGGTGTAATCCTTGTCTCAGTGACGATGTAGACCGTTTCGGCGGACTTTCGAGAAGCCACTCGCGTGGAAATTTCTCTTTGATTAATGGCACGTAGCTGAAGTGCCGTCCAATAGGAAACGATACGCGCATTCATTTGGCCACACAATACTCTCGGAGATATCACACACTGTAACATATTTTGGAAAAAATTTAATATAATACAAAATCGCCGTCGGTTTGAAATTGAATTCCATACAATCGTGACACTTTTGTGGCTTCTTGGCGGAAGAACAACGGGCGCTTGGGCTTTTGAAATCAGAAAAAGTGATTTCGATACCGCCATATATCTACAATTTTATAAATCGGAATTAGACAAATATTTTTCTTACCGCGATTTTACGTAATTCAATCAAATTTAAAACTTGCTAATTTACTCAAATTCATAAATATAAGTTTTTGTCTTCTTTTTAACAATGTACCCTTTTTTACTGAATATTATATTTTTCCTGCTAAGGTATTAAAAATATTCTTTTGAAAATTAGAATGTAAGTAAAATTTATTTGAGTTGTATTATTAATAAGGTATATATTTGTTGTACTTTGATTTGTATATAAGAATAATTCTTAACGCATATTTGTCATTAATATGTATAGTGAATCGTTTTTATACGGAAGTCGCACGAGAGTAGTATCGTCATATACCCTTGGAAATAGTGATGCGGCAGCTTGTCAGATTCATCCGTGTGGAAAAGCATAATAAAATTTGTGCCGCCATACCAAGGGCGGTGACTGCGGTCGCACTCGAATGCTTTTCGAGGGTGGGTCTAAAAGCGAGAGGGCTATTATGGGGCTTGCCGTGGGTTGCACAGGGAACCGTTCGCTTTTGTGGCTGATCCCTCGGTAGTCTGGAGGGAACGTGCGATTCCACTAGAAGGGGGGTTTACTCTTGGGGCGTGGTACACTCTAAGAGTTGCCACTTTTCAAGAGCTCACATTTCTCCAAAAGACACACACAACACACTTTTTACAAGATTTGTTTTCAATATAAGAAAATAATTATAATTTTAATTAAAAAACAATTTGATTATTAGGAAAGATAAACTTAAACATTTTTGACTTTATCTTTTTTATTAATTAAACTTGTTTAAATTTATTAATTCCAAAGATTTAATATCGTTACATTATTTGTTATTACAAAATTCTGATATAGAAATGTATTATTTTATTCGGTATTATTTAGAAATAAAATTTATATTAACAAATTATTTTTTGTTATCTACTTTTAAAATTGTCATGTTATTGTGTTAATTCTTTTATATTATTACTTACAACCCGTGTTTTGGGTTCCTATCAATTTGTAATAAAAAAAGTTATTACGAATTGTTAGTAAATTTGAAATAGGATTTTTCCTAATGTTATTAAGAAACTTCTTAATGAAACATTTCTTAGCAAATTCGGTTAAGGAATTTCCGAACTTAATTATTTTAAGAATTTTAAGAAATGTCTTAATTAGTTGTTTAGCAGATTCAGTTCGGAAATTCCTTAACCGAATTTGCTAACAATTTTTTCATTAAGATGTTTCTTAATAACATTAGGAAAAATCCTAATTCAAATTTACTAATAATTCGTAATAACTTTTTTTATTACGAATTGATAGGAACCCAAAACACGGGAAAGTATGAAATTGCATCTCGAATTCGTACATTATTCATAATCTATATGTTATAAACCTTAATTATATTACATAATTATATTATATTACAATATTCACTTAAACAATAAAACCATAATTATAATATAATGTTTTTTTAATATTATTGTAAATGATGAGAGATAAGCGAAATACATCAGTCATTGCAGTAGGAACAAGTTATATTTATATATATTGTTATATTAACAATTTAATCTGCTTTTAATCAATTATTAAACATCTAATATTTACTAAATTATTAATGTATATGAAAACAAATTGGTGTGTGTGATAAGAAGATGATAACAAAAGTTCAGTTTAGTTAGAATTTTATCTTTTTATATTATATATTGTTTCTCTTAGATTAAACATTTGGTTCAGTAATTTAATTAATTATTAAACAGTACTTATAATATTAAATTAAAGAAATAGATTACATTATATGTGATTTAGGAAATCTTAAAATCATACTAAAAACTTTGTTGTTTCTTCATCATAAAATAATTGAATTTTAGCTTATTTCAAGTACAAACATATGTTTAAGACTTCAACTTTAAATATAATGATTAGTAATGTTCCTTATTAAATATTTTTAAGAAATTACGGAGATATTTTTTGATAATAATTACCGCAATATATGATATTTTTAAAAAAACATGATCAGAAAATATAACGAGCAAAGTTTTTGAAAATTATAAAAACCAATATAACTATGTCAGATGAAAAATTTTCTAGCATACAAATATGTGTATTACAAAAAAAGATTTTAAAGAATAGTTTAAATTTAGAAAAGAGACAAATCGTTTCATTTCAAGTATACTGAGAGAAGAAACCATACAACTTCATTTATAAAATCAGTTTATTCCAAAAGAAACTTCAAATTTCGAATGGTTTCATTCATAAAATCTAAAAATATGCAGATTATATTTTACAATAATATGTATTTACGGAATGTAATTATTCAACATTCATCTCTTTATTGGCGCATGTATTCAAAATTGAAAGAAAAAAGGACGAATTGTTCGAATGATACTTTCGTGCCTTCTGCTTGCGATGAATGAGTAATACAAAAAATGTCTCAAACGATTGACCGTTTGAGAGATTTCTTTGTACAAAAGAATCGGGAGTCGATGATCTATCATTGCTAGACAACATCGCGCAATTTCAGTGATAGATCATTCAAATTGCGCGATGTTGTTTAGCAATGATAAATAATATATGCAATTTGTCAAACCCACGTTTGAGGATATTATATACGCTAATTTTTAATGTATATAAAAAAATCGATGAATATAAAATCGTTAAAAATACGCAATTTTGTAAAAAAATTACATATTTGTAGATTAAATTATTTAGATAAATTAATTAAATAAATTGATATATTTGTAGATTAAAAAATTGTTTATTCGTTTGATTTATCATTAAAATAGACTATAATATTAAATGAATGCTGACTAAACAAAATGGTATCCATCAAGATAAAATTGCACATATGCAGTCACACAAAGACGTTCCGTGAATTGCCTTTGGTTGAGGGTGGACTCGCATCACTCGATATCGCTTTGATTTATTTTGCCACTGTATTCTGTTATTTACTGGTTACCCTCTGAAAATCGTCACCCCTTATGCTTATCTTCTACACTATTACAATGTTAAGCAGGCGAGTTTTAAGTTTAACTTTTATGTCAATGCCATTTTTAATTAAAACGTTTTATGTTTTATTCAACGTATAATGAGGTACTTCTAAATTTAAATATAGTGACTGAGTGTATGTTGCATGTATCTGTAGAGAAAGTTAATTTTTACTTTGTTCATTTAATTAAGCTTTTGAAATAAACAAACTTTATCTTAGAAAAATGTTAATAATTTATACTGTAAGCCAATAAAATATAATTATAATATAATGAATTTGAGAAATTCTTATTAAAGTATTTTCATACGCATTCATTTTATTATAATTTGTGATTTAAAAATTTATGAATTTACATATTAAAAATGTAAATAATATAAATATATATGCAGTAGATATATACAATTAAATTTATTTTGCGTTTATTTGCCCCTCCACTTTACCTACTTTTTGATCTGTGTACCCTATAGAGCTTTTCACCCCCTCTTTCAAAGAACGCCCTAATATGAATGGCCCTTACCCAACTAGGAAACTCCCCTTAAAACTCTCGACCATAAAAATCTGCGACGAGTTTGAGTTACATCAGTTTTGGTGCACAAGTCACCAAGTTCTTCTAATATATTTGTATATTGCACATGAAATACATATGTCCGATGCAACTATAAAGCAATGCAAAATTGTGTCAGTGGTGTATAACAAACTTATTCTTTCGATTGAGTTTCTTTTTTTTTTGTTGAAAATTTATTAAATTCAGTTTTACTTGTGAATTAGTTTGTGCAAAAAAATGTGTGACACAACAAGTAATGTGAGTTTTTTCCGCCCCTGGAATAATTCTACAGACTCTGCCGAGGAAGTGCAAATCAAAAATGAGTTTAGTGGAGATGACGCAGAGAGTGAAAATGAAATGCAAAATGACAATCATTGTAACAGAACATGTACTGGTAAGTTTCAATGATTATTATATATTATACATTTGACTTTTTTGCTAATATTTATTCAATATACATTTTGTTTAATTTTTTTATTTTTGAGAAAGTAAAAATTTAAAGAAATGTTTGCAATCTTTGCATATTATATACAACACTTTTGCTGCTATTAGCTTATATATCTATTTCTTATTTATTTATTATTATTATTATCTATTATTATGAATCATTGAATTAATAAAAAAATTGAAGAAATATATTTTTATACATTGGAGTATTAATATATGGAGTATTACAAAATATATGTGTAATACATTCAGATGATTATACGAAAATTTAATTGTTTTAGCGAGATATTTAGCTGATTTGAAAGAAAAACATTATAGATTTAAGTTCAACTTAGTTATAATTCATCAAAATCTCTGCTTGTGTGCTAAATAATATTTTATTTTAAAAATCAAATGAAACATCTTTTATTACGTTCTTTCATGTTTATGTAATTACATTAATTTAATTATAATAGAATATTAATAATATTTATAAAACTCATATAACATTTATATACAAATTCTGGTTTTCCCTTACATATATTAGATATATATATTTCTTATATTTCCAAAATTATCGATTTGAAAATGTAAAATGAAATTTGCAAAATATATAGTCAATTATATATCTGTTATATATAAAAGCGGCAATAAGTATACTATGCGCAGTCTATATATTTAAGTCCATAAGAGTTTTAATAAAAATGTTGATGAATACCGATTTCTTTCATAAATTTTTTAATTATATTTTATTTTATATAAAAATATAAGAAAAGCAAATTATTTGGTTTTAGAATATCAACCACTGGATGTTTTAAGTGAATTGGTCAATCAAACGACAACGAATATTAGCAGAACAGAGTGTTCCAGTTCTTCACCTCAGTCAACGGATATGATTAAAATAAAAGAGAGCAACCGATCATCAGCGTTTATACCCTTTGAGGTGTTGCTGAATTCAGATCCGACCTTTCTGCCTAGTCTACGGAATTACATGCCATTTTCATATAATCCTGAGCTTATCAGTAATCCACAAGGATTAATTACTATGGATTGTTTTAATCACTATGCGGCTAAATTACAAGGAGAAGTAAATCTCTTGCAACAACAAGATTTAGCTGTAAAACAGATGAAGAAACTGAGACCCAAAAAGTACAAATGCGAGTATTGTGATAACGCTTTTAGTAATAAAGGTCAACTTAAGGGACATACGAGGATACATACAGGTAAATAAATTATAATTTGAATAATATAATATATAATCAATACATTTTTAAAACACATATCTTTACGTATACTTTTCTGTACTTTTAGGAGAACGGCCGTATAAATGTGAAAACCCAAGTTGTGGAAAAACATTTACAAGAAATGAGGAGTTAACTCGACACAAAAAGATTCACACTGGAGAGAAACCTCATAAATGTCCATGCTGTAATAAGTGCTTTGGACGGAAAGATCATTTGAAAAAGCATGCAAAAACACATGAAAAGGGAAGTTATAATTTTTCAGCTCCTTATCAATTTAGTAGTGCAATTCCGTACATTGCCACTAACACGTATCCACAGTCTCCAATAAATCCAATTGCAGTGCCATATATGTATCCATTTGTATAACGTTTAAAATAATTGATATATAAGAATTATATCGGTACATTAAATGTATCAATGTTGTCTTATATTAGATTTATGAACTATATTTTATATGTATATAAACAATGTTTTTTTTATTTTGCTAAAAATGTAAAAAATATCTTTCCACATGCATAATTATTAAGCATTTATTTATTGTTAGCAAATTCTGTACATATTTATTAACTGATAAAAGCAATACCATTGTTATTGCGCGTTAAACAAAATTATCGCAAAAGTTGGAGAACTAAAAAATATGTCGAGTATATAATGAAATATATTTTTGGGAAAAATTTAGTACATAAAAGATAATTTTTTTATGAAATTTACTAGTCAAATGTATAATATTTTTATAGCGAAGATTCAGAATGCGCAGTAAGTGTACATCGAATATAACAAACATACATGTTAAATTTATTATAAAAAAGAGAATTTCATGAAAGATGATCACAAATTTTAATATATATAAATAACTCTTTTGTATTCTGGAAATTGTATTATATAACATTATCCTTTTTAAAAATTGAAACATTCTGTATTTTCTATAAAAAGTCAATATAAGTATCTTTATATATAATGTAAATAAAAAGAAATATAATTTTATATTCATTTATAAATATAATGCAGGTTATTAAGTGAAGATGAATAAAACTTGTTACATAAAATCATCGGCTTCAATATTGAATAATCCTTCCTCCTATTAATTAAACGTAATAATGTTTTGTTAAACAATTCTGAAGTATAATGATTGTTCTTGTCCACCATTTTCTTGCCGATTAAATCTAAGATGGCGTCTCTAGTAATCCCTTGATAAAATCATAGTATAGGACCATCCCCTGCTTCAATTATACACGACACGGGGGTTGCGCCCCTTTGATTCTGATACTGAACGGTTAGTTACCGCAAAGCTATTCGCTTCTTTTTTATTCCTTTGCAGTTTAGGGGTTGCGCGGTTGCATATGAATGTTTTGAGGTATTGGGGTGAATTGAGCTGAGTTTTAAAAAATATGATACAAACCACATCCGAATCAATTATGTCACCCTAAAAGTATTCCTTCATACATATATATAACTTAAGAAATCAATATAATTTATCCAGTTAAATGAGATTTCATGTATTATATACATAAGAAATAGTTGTTAAAATTGTTTGATCACAGAAATGTTTGATTTATATTAAATATAATGCAATTGATGGCCATTCAATTCTGTGGTGTTGACTGAAGAAATATAAATAATTATTTATTATTATTTCTACATTTGAAAATTTTGAATTAAATCGTCTTGTCATTAATAAAATTATTTTTAATAAGTTTATACGTTTAAGAAGATTATGGAGTTTGTTTGTTTTACAGATTTTTATTATATATTTTGAGTAGAATATAATAGTAGATTTATGTTCATATTATCATTTTAAGATATAATTCTATTAAATTCTTTTTATCAAAGAATTCAAGCATTGAATGTTAGTTTGTAAACTTTAAAGGCCCAATATGAAATTTCACATACTTCGTACAGTAGCCAACGAATCCAGTAGGAACCCTGCTGTTGTATTCAATTAATACACCGACCCTCACTCCCTTAGTGTTCTTTTTGTCGTATCTTTTTCACATTGCGCATCTTTCATAATAATCAAATCAATCTTTGGAATTTCTTTTTTTTATAAACATATTGAAAAAATTGCTTAGCTTTTATATAATTAATAAATCGTTTAACATAAATTATTAAAAGTATAGTTTTTACAATTTTGAAAAGAACATATAGAAATGTGAAATTTTTAGATGAAAAATTTCAATCAATCTCGTCTTTGAAACGTGTACTTATTCTCTGTCGTTTCTAATGTGTAAGTTCCGACTTAAACAGAAGAATCGCAGAAACTATCACCCGGGGTGTGCTGACTGTCTGATATATGGATATCCATCACCCGCAGGGACGTCCTCTTGTGAATTTACTATTGTACATTCTTGTTGATATTTTGAATGATACTTCCTTTTTCCTGTTTGATTTTCTTTTCTTCCATGTCAACACTGTTACGTAACAAATGATCTTTAGAAAATTTATAGAAAAAAACGAATTTAATAAAATAAATTTCGATGTGAAATTGACATCGAAATAATGCACACCTAAAACTAAATATGTCAATTAAAAAAATTACAATAATTCATTATTTGTAAAATATTTCCCATCTTAAATTGCAGAAGAATGTTCATTCGGATGTTTTAATCTAGTTTGAAAAAAGTACAACAAATCTGAAAACAGAATAAATATTATAATTAAGGGTAACAAAATTTATAACTCAGTTTAGCAATTGTATTTAATAATAATAGTAGATTAATGGATATATATATATATATAAACGTTTTATATCATCGAGATTAATTTTACATCGTAAAGGTGAAATATAAAGATCTAAAGAGTACTAAATAGTTACAGGGCAAAATATATGACAAAAGAACATCTTTGTGAAGCACAATGATGTGATATAATTTCAGAGAGGAGTCTCGACAAACGAGATCAATTCGACAAAAGCAGAGAATCTCTCTATTCGAGTCAAAATGTCAGCAATAAGCTACAGATGCGTTTCTCTGTTGTGCACTCGAAGCGTGTCAAATAATGCTTCAATGTGCAGGAAACTCCAGTTGTAATATCTTTAAAAAGTTGTTACAGCTTCTTCAACAACACATAACACAATTTGTTATTCATTTTTATATTTTATTAAAAAATTCTTAAAATATTGTAAAATTTATTTATTTCAAAAAACCTTCTTTTACCAGAAAATAATACTAAATGATATTGTTAATTATTTTTTATTTTTATTTTATAATAATATTATTATATAACAATTTTATATAGTTATATCTTATTTTATACAGTTTTGATATTATGTTTAACTTTATATATAGGTTGATCGATGAAATTTCCTGCTGGTCCATAGTTACAAACAAGATAAGCTGTATGTAATCCTTCATCTTTATATCTTATCATTCCACACCCTATAAATTTTGTTTTAGCCCACACTAATTGTGTGTAATGCCCCGTACTAGGATCGTATCTAAAACCACATTTGAAGAAATCGAATCATGAACTTTAATTTCTGGCAAAATTTTACATTTAAGTGCACAATGTACTTAAAAAATAAATTTAATTAAATATTTCAATATAAAACTTATACATACTGAAATTTAATGGCATGAATGCGATTGAAATCGCTTACTTCATCATACCATATTTGCACAAGATCCTTAATTGTCAAAAAAGACGGATCACTGTCCCACATTTGGGCGGCATTTTGTCCAACTAGAAAACGATCTGCAAATTAAGGTATTGTTTTACTATAAAGGAAATTTACTTCATGAAATATCGAAGAGTAAACCTTTAATCATATAACCTCAGTAATATAATTTTAAAAGTACGTTTGTTTTCAATTTACCAACATGTCTGCATATGTCATGTCCAAATTTGCATTGATTGGTCCATCTTTGTGCCACTTCAGCCAACTCACTATCCCATTTCTAAATTATATGTATATATTTATAAATAAAAACAAAATTGAAAGTGATTGTGTGTTTAAGTAATCAAGTAAAGGTTTATGTTATTTTTAACGTCTTACAAGATGAGGTATTTCGACAGCGGGAAATTGTGGTCCAGGATTACCTCTAGTTTCTTTACCATGAGCAATTAAATCTCTGTACCTATTATGTTCTGAAACAATTTCCTGTATTTCGTCGTAAGTCAGTCCGATTGATACAATGTCAGTGCAATCATCCGACAATTTATCATTCTGTAATTAGCGTTTAATTTTTAAAACTTGAAAAACGATCGCAAAAGAATATATTCCGTTTTTATATCGTATGTACAATTATGCACTTACACTAAATTTGCATAATGTATGTTCTGTCGGAGGACATTTTTTAAAATTACAATAATTTCTCGATTCATCTAATGATGGGATAAAAATATTTGCAGAAATTAAAGCACTAATTATAAGAATAAAAAAGTAACAAGTAATATTCACTACTTTGTTCATAATGAATGCAATAAAACTTTTATTTAACACTGAATAGTAGTAACAACGAACAATGAAAAAAACTGATATTTTCTTTTCATCGTTGTTTAACAGAATAATCAAGTTCGTGCTATTACAGTATTTTATATATTGCTGTTTGGAAGGAAAATCTTAGATCATCACGTGTGAAACTTACAAGTGAATTTATAATTAATCATATTGAAAAGATAAGTTGAAAATATTTAAATACTAATTTAAATAAATATTAATTTCACAAGTATTAAAAATGTATTGTTTCAAATATATTTCAATTAATTTTAAAAAATATAGCACAATGCAAGTAATAAAAATATTAAAAAATATATATATTTCTTTTATAAAAATGTCGAGATGAAAATATATAAAAAGATGACAGATTCACGCAAGATATAGAGACTTGTGCATTCTTAGTCTTTTCCGTGTTAAAAATGGGCTCGAAGTGGGCGGGTGGTTCATTGAGAAAAAAACATCAAATGGACTAAAGATCCATTCATTGACGCACCTGACTTCAGAAGCGATCGTGAGAACCGACTGAGAATCTTTCACTTTGATAAATTTTCTAATTTTGTGGTTCTTTCTGGTGCCGCTATTCAACAAAATAAGACACTCTCTTTAAGAAAAAAGGTTCGCAATCATTGAATACTTGAGAAAGTTCAGCAATCAATGTAATACAACTCAAGTTCAATATTTTATTTTATTTCTTTTGTAACATTTTCATTTTGTTTTTTCCTTCTTCTTCCTCCTTTTCTTTCAACTTTTCATCTTGTCGTTGAAGCATTGTTATTTTTGGTTTTTATTTTGGTTTGTACAATTTTTCCATATAATTTCTCATTTCATTCGACCAGGGTCTTGGAACTTTAAAAGCAACTTCTAAAATACACTTGTCGTTTCCATCACGATATTTTTTCTTCATTTTAAATTTAAAAATATTTGGATTTTCTTCTACATTTGTAATACTCGAATTTGTCTCAGTTTTCGAATAATTTTTAGCAGTCTTTGAGTCTTTACTTTCTTCTTCCTCGTCTTGAGAATAAACTGTGATAGTATTACAAGACTTCTCTTCAACTGATGTAAACTTGCACTCCGATTGTGGTTGCGGATCTCTGCAATCGCATTCGCTTTGTTCCTCATTAGAAACCTCTTGTACTCGAATCGTTATTTGATTGTCATTTATGCAAGTTTGAATTTCTTTATAAGGCAATCCTTTCGCTACCACATCTGATACAATGATATTTTCACTGCAAATTTGTTCCATTTTTAAGGCTAAATAAACATTAACATCAAAATACAGTTTGTCATATTATATGAAATAATCTCTATAAATAATTTAATTTACACTCACTTTAATTGTACAATTACTGTTTTACTATTTTTTTTCTTTTTTGATAACTGATTTACTGTTACAAATGTAAATAAATTGTTACATTTTGAATTCAAAATAAGACGTTGTCCTAAAAATTATGCCGAAAATGACACTTTATCTGAAACTAGGCACAAGTATATTACAGATAAATGTTTGTCACTTGTCATTTTGAAAAATTATGACTAAATTGTTAAGTAAAGAATGTTAAGTTTCAATAAAATGAACAATATCAGTAAGTAAATACGAAACAATAGTTGATTTTATTATACAATACAATGAATTAATTTTGGATTGTGTATTATTTTAGTGTGCAATTGTCCTTCAATTATAAAAATTGCGGATATTCCTAACCAACAATTTGATGGCAAATATGTACAACAGATTAATTTTGAGGCATTGGATAGTCATTTGACCTTAAAATTAGAAAAAGATAAAAAGAAAAAAAGTTTAACAAATAAATGGGAGCCACCTTGTGATTGTGAAGTTGTTAAAATTCAGCGTCCAATTGGAAATGACAAACCAAAAATAGTTAATGCAGAAGATTGCGATCAAATTATTTTTAGAACTGCATCTAAAGTGGAATTTGGAAAGAAAGATCAACAACAATCTTTAATTTATAAGGTTACTTTTACATAAAAATATTATACTTTTATTTGCGCTTATATTGTACTTTTTATAAATAATATATTATGAATACAGATAGAACCATGTCAGAAGAGCAAAGAATTAAATGGTCAGTGTCGTCGTATGACAGTTTATCCTGGGTTATTAGGTGAATCTAATCCTCAAGAAGTGCATGGTGATCATATAACTTTCGGGAACCAGGACATTTTTCTTGTACAAGTTCAAAAGGAAGGTACAAAGAAAAAGCATCACGTTGAGTTAGAACTTCGAACCCCAAAACTACCAAGTCGTCCTACAACACCACCCCCTTTAACTCCTGTTTCTCAAGAGATTACGCACGATGAAAAGCCACAAGAAATTGAAGTGAAGAAAAAAGTGACAAGTATGAAGCAAAAAAATAAGAAAAAGAAGAAATAAAATTGTTGATGACTAATTGACATATATTATTTATTAAACAGTTTTTATATTTGTTATGAATTTGTAAAATGTAAATTGGAATGTATGTTTTAATAATAAAGTTTCAAAATGTTAATTATATCTTAAAATGTAACTAACGTTTTTAACTGATTTTATTAAATGAAAAACATAATTTTATATTATATATATACTTAAAATGATTTTTTTCTCTTAATATTTAGCATTTTAACTATTTTTTTTATCAACTATTTTGTTTGATTTGTATAAAATACATCTGTAAAGATTTAGACATTATATTTGATCGATATATAATATCGAACCATGGGGCGGAGGACCCCTACCAAGTTAAAGATCCTGGACTCTTACAGAAGGATGAAAATTGCTTCGTTACGGTCTCCAATCGATGTGAGAATCATCATCCGAGTCACCTTGAATAAGTTAGAATGCTGTAATTTAACAGCCGGCACTAGTAACTACGTGCTAAGTGACAACAATTGAATCTCAAAAGAATTACTCAGCACTTCCCTGTTTCTTAGCAATCGTCGTCACTTTACCTAGTCAGAGTCACTAATAAATACGTTCCAAGTCACACTTCCGTTGTCAACAAATTTAACTAGCACATCGAATTTGTTAATACAATTTTTTGCAATGTTCATCGTACAACTTTGGAACTTTGGAAATAGTGTGACGAGAGGCATTTCTCACGAAACTTGGAAATATGTTTCTTTTACATTTTTTTAATAAATTTAATAGCTCGCTGCAAATGAAAAGGAATCAAAATTTGACTTCTGTGTGGTCGCTGTAAGAAATGAAAAAAAGATGTTCATAAATTAGAAATTCCCAGAGAGTACATTTGAACATGTGAATCGTACGACATGTATATGCTATAAACGTAGGAGGACCCTTTCACAAAGAAAAGAGATGTTATACTGACGTAACTCAGTGCCTATACAACTAGTCAAAATTCAATAACAATATTAAGTACGTGAAATATGATATATACTGAGTTCATAAATGGACAATAAAATAAAGATTTTTTTATCAGATGTTGAAATTTTTTGAGAAGTTCAATTAGGATGAATTATTGCGATAATTTTAAAGTTAAAGATTCATGTTAAAAACTTTTATTATTGAACTATACTCTACCACATCTGAAGTATTATTTTTGTTCTATTTGTTTATAAATTGTGCACATGAGTACGAAATTTGTGCACATTTTTGAATGTTATTCAGCAAAAACTATTCACGCTGTATAAAATCTGTGTCAGGGATAGTTCAAAGATTTTAATCGCTGCATTAAAAACTTTTGTATACACATTAAAAAAGTTTAATAAAAATGAAAAAAAAGAAACGTAAAAATGCATGCAAACATTAAATTAGTTTTCACAACTAGTATAAGTAAAGTTGAGTTTCGTATATGTAATGGTTAATGAACCAAAATGAATATAAAAAATATTAAAACAAGACCATTAGTCACTAAATATTAAGCAAGAAGAAAAATCTAGTCACGGTAGACTTAACGTAAATTATTATTTGTCAGCAGTTAAAATGGGTTGTTAAATTCACTTATCAGTATATATTATGATGATTTCCAAAGTAGACATATTGCTTATACAATTTTTTATTCGGCAACGAATTTCTGACTTTCCATTTTGTAATTATGCAAATCTCACCAGGTAGTTGAAAAAGAAATCAGAGTTCAATTAGGTCTTCGCATATATATCCGCCAAAATACTTAATAGTCAACCGACAATATTGGTCAGTAGTAGTGTTGACAGGTATATACTTTCCGACACCAAACAAAAGAATTCAGTTACAATCGGAAATTTCGACTGGTAGAAACTCTTCATGCCTTTCGCACCGGGGGGCTCGATGAATGCATTAACCTATAATATGACCCTTCGTTATTGGCATATATATGTGTCTGATATCCAAAACTTTTGTACCATAAATAGCAAAATTAGCCACTGAAATATTGCGGAAAATCTCAATGGTCGCAGAAAATAAATCTAAAAGTACTATTCATAAAGACATTCATTAACGTTAAAAGGTGCCATTGAAAATTAGAAAAATTGTATGAAATATATTTCATTATACTTTTTGATTTCCAGATTAATATTTTATTATAATTATAAGAAATACATGTATCGTAATTTTGTTTAAAATGTGTAGTCTTTTAATCACATCACGTTGCTACTTTCTCCCACAAAGTTTCGTTTTTCTTGCGCAACAGCGTGTTTTATAAAATGCCAAATAATATGTCAAAATTTCGTTGTTAGATCTTCTTTGCAGGTTCGATTTTAGGATAGAAAAGTGTCAAGGGATGAAAGCATCTTCAATCTTTTTTGATCATCCCCCTGTTTTTAGTAATGCGTTTGCGGTAGACCACCAACCTTCGTTCAATTATCCTCGCTGATTTATTTCCTTTCTCCAGTAGCATTGTGTCGTCTGCGATATATAATAGCATTCCAATAATATCAATGACATCAAACTGGGACCAAAAATGCATTGATTGAAGGACATTATGCGGATTCAATAACGCAGATGACTGATGGTACTTTATGACATTTTACCTGATTTTCTTTCTTTTTTTTTCTTTGGCATCTTACTTCTTTAAATTTATTTTACTTAGCTACTAGAAGATTAAGGAAAAATAACGATTTTATTTTATTAAGAACTTAACTACACTACAGAATCGGACAAATTGAAAATCATAAGCAAAAATATAGATGATATACGATGAAGATATGAAAAATGTTTTGTTATTAAAGTGATGACTAAAATTAATGCTCTGTCTTATCTCGTCTTTTCTTAGATATTATATATTCATATTTTTGCTACTCGTGGATGGAAAAAAAAATTTATATTATGCTTCTACTATCATTGAACACATTCAATTTGATCGCCTTTCACTTTTTCAGCATATTAGACTAGAAGAGAAAGAATCGAGAGTTTAATTCACACAGACTATGAATCAATATATAAAAATGTAGATAACCGCAAATGTTGTTGACCTTTTCGAGGTCAAATTATTTTAATACTCGAAATGGTAGCTAAATTTTAGCTCGCCTTTTTTTATTAACTATTTTTTTTAATTTAATTGCATAAGCTAAAAGTGTTGGGAAATAATTCACCAGAAAGCTAAATTATTTTTTTAAACTTTCAATAAAAATCTTTGCTTATTCATGCTTTATATTTCAGTTGTTTTTCATATATTTTTTATAAGAAAATATTAATATACTATACTTGTTTGCGATTTATTTTTTCGCTATTTGTGCTCATCAACTAAGTGGGTTAAACTATAATAATGGCTTGACTTGAACTTTGATATACAGACGATTCATAAAAAAACTTTGCATTATTAAAATCGACTATTAGAATAGAAAAATCTGTGAACGTAACATCCTATTTTAAGCATTAATTTTTGCTGTTTTATATTTGCATTTGTTTTCTATGTATAATTTTTTGTTTATTTGCAACGTTAAATCGTTTTGTAATTATTTCACCGCTTTCGGCGGATTGATTGATTTTATGGCGTAAAAGCCTATTTTCATCGGTAAATTTACGAATTGATCTCTTAATAGCGAAAAAAAGTTGCGAAAATGATCGTTTCTACGCGACAACGACTGTTTCAAAAGTGAGGAACGCACTCAGAAATTTTACACACATTTCGTACGTATAAGCGGCTTATTTTGCAATCAAGAGTTGCGCTAAACGAGCGTGCATACGCATATAGTGTGCAAACTGTGCACCTTTCCGTCGAGCGACATAAATATCGGGAAATGACCAATTTAGTTAAGCAACACAAACTCAACACCTTGATACAGATAACATTTCGTATCCGATCCGATCGAATTAATATTCTCAAACAAGTGAACTTTTATGTTGGTGTATAATTAAGTCTGAATTAATCTTACGTTTGTTCTTGACATATGTCTAGTCTTGAACAAATTATTATCTTGTACAAATTGGCGCACAATCAAAGTATAAAAATGGTTTCAATTAGTTTTAAATAAATCATTTAATCATGCATTTTTTACTTTACTAAAGCAACGCATGTTATTTTATTATAATTCTAAAATTCTATATAATGTCCCTAGTAGAATTTTGAACTTGGCTGAACCTGGGCCTTCTTGGGCAAACCCTGTTGCAAGATTGCAAAGAATGAGGGACCCACATTGGTTTGAAACGCTAACCTATAAATTACCTAGTTAGGAATTCCTAATATGGGCCTAACGAGGCCTCCCTGGTATGGGATATTTGAGGAAATCCAATGTTGGCCTAATTAAGCCTCAGTAGGCACACCTGGGTTTAGTCAACATTTATGTAAAATATTTGTTCAAAAATACATTATGGAGAATCGAACCCAAGACCCGAACGTGAAAGTTAAACATCTTACACACTGAGCTACGAAGACTTCTAATGAAAT
>JABFPJ010000610.1:0-36837 GCA_022817425.1 Gryon sp. ZL-2020 | reverse complement strand
ATTCTAAAAAAATTTAAACAATTATTAATAAATATTTGATTTCTTGGTGTATAAATGTTCTAGTGTAGAATACAAAGTGCATACAAAAGCGTTTTTTTCAATTAAATGTTGTTTAAAAGATTTAAAGTAAATTCAACTAAAATGTGTGAGAGAGACAGTAAATCTCGATGTTATTTCACCTTAATTGATTTATGTAAATAAGTAGAAATGATAAGATATTTGATAATTGATAAACTTACTAGATTTAGTAACAAAATTACCCCGTGGTTTACTATTACAAGAAGTTACTTCGAAGTCCATATTCTTCTTATGTACAACGGCTAATTCCTCACCATGCAAACGTGCGTGTTCCAATAATTCTCTGTTACAAATAAATGATTGAAGATTATAACGTTATTATACAAACGTTGTTTGACAATTTTTATTGATAAATAATAAATGATTAAAAGAATAATATAACTAGACTTACGCTTTAGTGCTAACGTAATACGGACATAAATAACATTTAAATATCGCTTCCAAATTAGGCCGATGATGAACACGATGAAGCGCTAAATTTGTCGCGTCTGAGGCAGTGAAAGGACAATCCGTGCAAGAAAACGATTCCTGTAAGAATAAAACCCATTCATATTTATTTTTCAATTTAATTTTATCAGTCAATTGAATGTACATTTTGTTATCAAGTATTTTTACCTTCTCAATATTATTTGAGTTCATAGCTTCATAATGTTGCGTTTTTACATGCTGAACAACAACTTCTTTGTTGGAATCACGGAAATTGCAACGTTTACACTTCCAAAGGCGTCGTTTTGTTTCCTCGCCATTACTTTGATTGGTGATATTTTGTTGTCTAGCTGGCTTGCTTTTAAGCAACGATTTACCCTGACCTACGGCAACTTTTAACGGTGGTAAAGGTCGACCAGAATTTAATGACGGTAGTGCCACAACGTCCATCGAACCTTCCTTTTGTGCAATCAGTAATTTATTTGGTGGCTCTCCACTGCTGACTGTTCCATGATCTTCCAAACCGTGGTCCTCATTCGATTGGTTCTCCATCTACAGAAAAAAAAGACAAATGTATTTTAATTAATAAAAGAAAAGATACTACAATATATATACTTTGTGCTGCAATAAACACATGTCAGACATCACAAACAAACATTAAAACAAACATCAAAACAAATGAGGCGCGAAACTGAAAGCTAAATGTGAGCAAAAAATAGCAGATGTGGGTATGAAAAACAAAGTAAAGGAAAACATCTCCTGGGCATTGTTTTGGTTGTCATTTGCATGCTTATATTTGTAAACATGGTTTCATAAAATATGTATTAGATAAATTATTTTAAGTTCTTTGAAATGAATTCTGTAAAGTAAATGAAATTGAAATTTGTATGCAAATGTAAAATATAAGCACGAAATGAGTTAATCGAGCATGAAAAGGAACGTCGTGATTTGTTTGGTACATTAATGATTTGTCCGCGTGTTCGGCCTGACCTGAGCGAGATATTTGTTGTACTTGGAGTAATTACGGCGGCCAGTCTCGTCGGTCATGAGTACCCGCGCGCTTGTATGTGCGGGATCTCTTGCCGCTTTGAGCTTGATATGCTTAGTAATATCCCAGCGCCAGTTTGATCTGTAGGCGCACAGTGAACATTCGAATGGTTTCCTGTTCAAATGACCGACTATATGTACGTGAAAGCGACTCGCTGTTGACGCCCAAAACGGACAGTTAGGACATTTGAACACACGACGCACATTCATGTTCGTAGTTCCGGCCTCAACCTAAGGAAACACTCGTCTTAATTCTTAGTTTGTCTTTCTTTCTCTTGCTACTATTGCATCCCACACTTATACATGTAGTCGGTTAATTAAGTACACCAACATCTCAATGTGTTTGTTTTTAATTAATTAATTTCAACTAAACCAGATAACAATCTTTTGTTTTACCTAAACTTGCTTTTAAAATTCGACAAACAAAGTCATAATCAAACAAGTCTTTACCGCATTTGAGTTATTTGCCGTGTCCCAATCCTTGTAATGTGGAAACGTGTATTCTCCTCGAAATGAAGGTGCGCTGCAAGCAGTTTCTGAGTTTTCCGAGCGATTAGAAAGCTCATCAACTTCGATTACGCGACACAGTTTTGCGTGTGTTTGTAACTCGGACGCATTTTTGAAGCAACGTCGACATTTCTGACACCGAGCAACTCCCATAGACACGCTTAAAGCTGCATGATGAGTCTGCTTATGGGACGCCAATTCTTCCGTATTTGTCGCCTCGAAAGTGCACCAACACTTCAGATCATTTGTTCCATTTATGGCTACTTCTGGTACTACGACATTGTTCAGAGACGTGGAAATTAATCGCTCCTTCAGTTTGTTGAAGAATGAAGCGTTTTTCTTCTCAAATTCAATGTCTCTCTTCAAATCCGGTGACTAAAATAATGAATATATCGTTTTTTTTTCTTTTTTTATTTTAATTAGTAAAAAGTATATTACTTAATTTGCATACAAACAAACCTTTTTGTTTCCGTATAGTTTCGCCATGTCTGTATCCCGAGCGATTTGCGCGAGTTCCGGTCTTACGCGAACCTTCGGTACTTTCAGTAACGTTGTACAACTGTCTTGTACTTGACTTGAATTTTGTGAACCACTCACTGGACTCAAAGGAATCAACATTGGCAGCGGTTTCTTCGACTTATTCGGAGTATTTGTACGCGTGTGCGTTTCCGCTACGTGACGTTGCATTTCGGAATTCCAAGCTGTAATGAACTGACAGCCTGGTTCTTCACATTTTAGAGCTATGCAATCCGCTCCGGACATCACACTCGTTGTTTCCGGAGAAGCGGCCATATCGGCATCCTCTGTGTCAGAAAGCGACAACTTCTTCCGCTCACTTTTTTGAAGCGTTTTCGCCGATTCCAGATAATCACTAGCACCAACCTATTAACAAAAATCATGATCATAATATTAATAATTATTTTAATAAACTCATTACAATTTTTTAATTATTTTTTAAATTGTTTATATAAAATCTTAAACAAGTCTTGTTGTAAATTCATGAAAAAAGTAGGACTCAATTATTGCGTTTCTCAAACTTTTTTCAATCAATGTTTAACATTAAAACGAATTGTAATTTGATAAAAAATGTTGTTAAAATTTAATATCTTAAATATAATTAAGCAGTTTCTTGCAAAATTATTTGATTTTACCTGATTATGTCTCTTTGGACTGTTACGCGGTCTTTTCTCATATGGATAAGTATTTTTTCGCGCAGACTGACCAACTGGCGGCTCATGATGATTAGTTTCATGAACAGTAAGACTTTGTCGAATATCCGCCGTGAAATCACAAGCTCGACATTGATACGCTCCCCCACCACCATGATTTCTCGTATGTCGATCTAAATTCCACTGTAAACATTTTTTTATTTATATTGACATATTTTGTGAGTTAAGTAAAATAACCTTTTTTTAATTACGTAATAGAATATTTCATATCGCTTATTTAAACATTACTTTCAGTATAATCAAATTAATTTATCAACGTCACGGTAACTGACCTTATAAGGAGTTCTGAAATCACAAGAAGAACACTTGATCATCGGCATTGAATGATATTTCACGTGCTTCGTATACCTGGCGCGTACGTGCGTAACGTATGAACATTTTGCACAACGAAAAAACTTGCGCTTCAGTTGGTGTACTTTTTGATGTGATTCCAGCTCTTGCGGCTTAGACGACGAAAATGGACACATCGTGCACTGGATTACTTCTGCTTTAACTTCGTTCTATATTTTCGAAATAAAAATAAATGAATGATTACTTATTTAATTATAATATAAAGAATAATAATTATTACATAAATTTGATTTTAATCACCTTTACAGATTTGTCTTTATGATTGTTCTTGTAATGTTGCAGATAAGATTTAAAGTACGAGAACTTTTTTGGCGGTTTGCAGTTCTTGCATTCATAAAGCTTGCTCCCAGAGTCGGTTTTGTCGGGACTTTTGTTCGTTAATTTGCGATTAGTATTTTGTCCAATCGAGCTGGCCTTGTCTTCCTCGACGTCCACGTTTGTTTTGGTGTCCGGTTCCTCAGCGTCGGTCGACTCAGCGACTTGGTTCGACAACTCGTCCGCTTCGTCTTTCACGTCCACTTGAGGCGATAATTCGCGCTTCGCCTGCGGTCTCGGTCTTAATGCTCGTAGTCGGGGCATTGTTCACTGCTTGCTCAATGATCTATTCAGCATCTTAATTATTTCCTAATGAAACAGCAAGTTGTCTTTATTACTTTTTGTACTTTTTTTTTAATTCAAATTAAACATTTAACTTTATAGATTTAAAATATATGAATAATATATAACTTTAAGAATATAATATAATAATAAATATTACAAAAGTTAACTAATGATGATATATGAGAGAGTATGAGAATATAAATTGTATATATACAAATATATACATATACAGATGAGCAGATGAAAAACATACCGTAATAACAAAGTTAATTTTTTTTAATAATAATAATAATTAGTTAAGTGTATATCAATAAAAAAATTAATATATATGTATATATAATATAATTTAAACAATTATATATACTTAGTAAATAAATAAGTTTTTTCAAATCAATTTAAATAAAATTGAATTTCGCCAAATAACAAACAGATAAGTTTTTTTGTATTGTATACCATTCTTTTAAAAGAAAAAAAAAATAGTAAAGTAATTTAATCACATTAAAATTGTCGAGTGATTTAAATGATTATATTAATACTTGCAAAAATTATCTCGTAATAATTGTTCTTCACATATTCTTAAAAAAACATTGTCTTGACTAAAGCATAAGATCGTAAAAGTACACAAATTAATTACATAATGTTGAAGTATCTTGCATTTTTATTTGCCGTATAAATAAAAACATTTCAGTGAAAACTTGAAAGATAAAATTGAATTAAAGCTGAAAGTAATGTAATCGATAAACAATGTTAACCATAAATGCTAAGATTAAGAACAAATATAGATCGAAATGTTGATAATTTGAATTGCGAGAATAAAAACTCCAAATTAAACTAATTAAACTAAAAAAAGAAGAAATGAATAAAAAATGAAAAAAATGCACTTTTTTATGCATAAAAGAATCCATTAAATAAAATCAAAGAACTTCATTCAAAGTAATTTAATTTAATCTTCAGCATGTCTAAAAAAAAAAAAGTGATATCAACATTCATACAGTTTTCCACCTGAAACGTCATCTACTCTTTAAACGATCTTCTCGACTTGGCTCTCACTTAACTGAGATAATTAGTACAAATTCAATATGTCGAATTGGTCGTTTCCGGTATCCCCCATTAGCTCGGTTCTCCGGACAAAAGCCAATAAAAACAACAACAACAAAAAGCAGCAAACGTGATCCACAAATCTCTTCTTCAGTTGCATGAAAATTCCGCAACTTCCGGTGGATCGATGTACGCGCGCGAGAATCGTGACTACATTTCGTCAGCCGGAAGTAACGATAAGCAACGAAGAGGCCATGTTTATTTAGTCGATCGACGTCGCGGAAGAGCCTAACCTCTGTATCTCCTCTCATTCTACTGTTACTCTTTTGCTCGTTCTCTTTCCCACCAAGTCCGTGACAATCAATTGTACTGCGTCAAATTCTTGAGAAACCATTTAATCAAATTACCTATCTCCAATTACCACAATATAAACAAAAAACAATGTAAATAAATAAACATGCAAAAAAAAGCATTCTAATAAATTGATTTAATTAATTGTAAATAAATAAACAATGGCAAATTTTCAGCAATAAAAAAAACAAGAATAAGAACCTGAAGACATTGAAATAATAACAATGTAACTTGTTTTTGTCTTCAATAATAAATAAGATGCACATAAAAAAGGTAAAAATGACGAAACACATCGAGCGATCGTGACAATCTGCATGCAGACTTAACCCAATTGTCGTCCTTGTTGCATTAAGCGGACACAATATGGACGAAGATGAATAATTGTGTGAACAAATGTGTCGTTGTGATTTGTCGTGAATTGCATGTCGAGTTCCGGTTGGCGTGACGTTGACGTACCTTGTTGTTGTTTCCGGAGGTCCTCGGAAGGCGTCCGGGGCTGCTGAAAGTGGGCCGACTTTGATGTACCCAACGCACCGTCGTTCTTGATTGTTCGTTCTTCTTTTTTCTCGTTCTCCGTTCAATCGACGCCGCGGACGTCCGCACTTGCGGTGACTTTGGCTACGTAAAGTTCACGCGGAGCGCGCGACACGATCATCCACATCGTCATAACCAAGCGCCACTGCCTCGCCGTCTGGTGCGAGCCGCCGCCATTTGTAATTTGGTCTCCCCCCTCCCCGCGCGCGCCCAACGGCTCCTCTGGGCGCCTATCCTTGCGATAATCACAACTCGTCCTGGCCTCTGTTTCACCGACAACTGACACCTTTCTTTCTTTCCCGCGGACTTTTCCTTTCGCCTCACCCGTGAAAATTTAAATCCCAAGGGACAAGGAGGGGGCTTTGTCCCCCTTTCCCCTATCCACGCCCCTCGATTCTTCTTCCGCTTTGTCTGTCCTCTTCCACTTCCGTTTCACTTCCTTTCTACGCTCATTCTGCTATTTATTGCCAACTCGGATTTCAAAGCTCTTTCGTAAACACAATTCATGTCTTCAAATCAACTTTCTGTTCCCCCTTTTTTTCTACCCTGTTTTGGATGTGTTTACTTTTTTTTCAGGTAAATAATAATAATAATAATGATAATAATAAGGTGATAATGAAGATAAGGTATTGCTGATTAAGAGAGTTTTATAGGTGGAAGATAATGAATTGTTGAATACTTGAACGGCGTTGGAGAGAAGAAACAACAATCCGCTTACGAATAGAAGTTGCGTAAAGATTAAAAGTGATGCTGGCGCAGATGACTGCGCCACAAATGCAAGTCGATGGTCGCTCGCTTCGTTACAATCGTTAAATAAATTCATAGTTAACCGAAATGAATTCCAGCTTTTTGAATGAAGTATAATGAATTGAAGATATAAAAAGATTGCAATAATTGTGATCGTAAAAATGGTTCTAAAATTTTTTTAGATTTAGTATTAATATTTAATAATATTAAGAAATCTTTTTTTTAAGAACTGATTAATATTTTCAAAAATAAAGAATTTTAGTAGACATATTTTTTTTTATAAATAAGTCTATAAACTTTGCAATAAGAAATCCATTAAATTTGAACATTGATCGGATTTATAGTATTTAAAAATAAAAATGTTCAAACTTCATTTGCAGTTTTCCAGGCAGCATTATTTTAATACTTTAAAGTATTAAATAATGTATATAATAATTTATATACATTATTTAATTAATGTTTTATAATTTTTTTAAAATTTTTTAATAATTTTTTTATAATTTTTTATAATTAATAATTAATTAATTATTTAATAAAATATAAAATACTTTACTTTAATACTTTATAGATACGTTTATAGACTTACATTAGTGTTAAGATTTGATAGATTTTAAAACTCATAAAGTCACTCATAATTTTTTTTTTTTTTTTTTTTTTCTTTTAAAGATGTATGATGAATAATTTAGCGTAGTTTTAGAAAATATATTCAATGAAATCAAATATTCCATCGATTATATTTTACTTAAGTTTATTTGGCGTTTTGTTTTTCTTTAAAAAATATAATTTTATTTTCCAGACATATTTCCGATGACCCTCAGATTACCATATTGCAATGTACTCTATATATTATGTAATTCAAATGAAGATCTAGAGTATGCAGATGAACCAGAATCAATAAGCAATACGTGGTCAATTACTGAGTCTAGTATTTGGATATATTTAAGACAAATGTGGTCAGGTTGAAACAACATTGCACATCACGAATCCAATATATTTTGCAGCGAATGTTGAAATAACTTATTAGCTTCAACCAATTTGCTTGAAGTCTTTACTTTATTTATTTATCTTATTTATTTTATTATTTATCTTAATCTGAACTGATCTTATACAACTGATCTTTTTATCTCTAAATATTGATTACGCATTACGGTCTTGCCCACCCCGTTTTCTCGATCCTCCTTATACTCTCCTACCCCCTTTTCCTCTCCGTCCAGCCGATCGTCCTCGATCTGTAAATAAAAGGTGACAATTAATATTAATTAATTTAATTCTAATTATTATATTAAAATACTACAATTTAATTATTCTAATATTACTGAAGACAAATAATTTGTTAATTATAAATAATAGAATTAGTTGAAATATTACAATTTTTTAAATCATGTAAAAATGTTTTAACTTTAACTTAAAATTAAATTTTGCATAAACAAACTATTTTTTCCTGTTTCATCGTGTTTCTTCATGAACAAAACTTAAACATTTGAGGTTTATTCAAATAATTACACTTCTTTTTGGGAGCTTTTGCAGTAGATCCTTCGAAAGTGTTTGTCACTTGTTGCAACGCTGGGTAATAATAGTAATAATTACTATAGTAATACCCATTATATCCACAAGGAAACATTGCACATGGCACAAATACTCTTTGTTCAACCATAACCGAAGCCGGAATCGCGTATGGTGGTGAAATGTATGGTGGTCCCATAGGAGGCATCATATAGCGATTCACATTTTGAACTTGAAGCTCCTGCTTCAGCCTCTGGTTCTCCTGTTGCAGATTTTGCAGACTCATAACAAAGTCATTGTTTACTGCGAATTATAAAGTCATTTTATATAATATACAATTTCTTGATCTTTAATTTCATTATTTCAATCATGTTTTTATAAATATTTTATTAAATACAATCAAACAGAAATATTGCGTAAGTTATTGTTTATTTATTAAAAGTTCATTAAATTGTGATCCTTAAATTTCTAATTTTGCATAAAAAAATATTCAAACATTATTTATTTACCATTTCCATCTATTGTTGTAGTTGTGGTTGTTGTTATTGTTATTGTTGGTCTTGTCATTGTTAGCCAAACAAAAATACAAAAGTAGCGACTAAATGAAAAATAATTTTAATTTATAACACAAAAAATCGTTTTATAATTCAAAACGAACGTTCAGGTTGAAACAACTTTGTCGAATAAAAGTTACTAGCGTTCTTCAACTGTGTTTCATAAACATAAAACTGAACGTAGTCGTGTTCCAAAACATCGCATATTAGCGTTCAACTCAAACAGTGATGGATGTATTTTGTCTTTATTGGAAACTGAACTTGCGTTCTGAGAAACTTATTGTTTCTATTTATATTTCTCAAAATCATTATAATCATCAAACATAAATAAAATTAAACAATTAATATATATATATATATATATATATATATATATATAAAATATATAATTTAAAATATTAAAGATTAAATACAAAAATAAATATAAAATAATACATCAACTTTGCATTTTGTTTTCCATCTCACTCACTCTTACATATCATATTCATGTGTAAGACAAGGACAACCCGATATCTGCTGTCCTTCACTCGTGAAACGACAATATCAAAGCAGAAGAAGAAGTAAAGAGCAGTAGACTTTTGGTTTTGATTTTATTTGAAAAGCTGCGCCCGCATCAGTCTCAATTTGAGCGCGCAACGATGCGGACTGTCATCTGCAACACCAACTTCAACTCGAATAAGTAGAGCTAACATAGCTGCTGTACATATTATATATATTATAACATCGTCGTGTGTTTGTTGTCTTGTCTTGTGTGTTAATTGTATTCGTGTGTCGTGTTGTCAATTTCTGTGATTTGCGTTTGTTCGCAATCAATTGTGATGTTTAAGTTCACAACTGCCAACGCAAATTACGCTGCTTGAAAAAGGTGAGCGACTTTCCTCGATCATCCCTTTAACGGTCAGAGTGCAAAAAAAGAAAATGCACCATCCAAATCGACCTGCATTTTTTACATTCAATTTTGCTGTTTACTTTTCATTCGAACAATAATCTCAATTTGTTGTCATGTATTTTCAATGCAATTTCTATGTCAACAATTCAATATCAATGACGATCATTCGAATGATCATTAAATTGTTTGTTTATTTAGCAATAAAACACAGGAAAATGTTGCTTTTTAGGTTATCAACATTTGATCAAACTTTGACGTTTATAATGCAGATGTAAATTATTTATTGATTTGGCTTTAAATAGAGATTCTTCTTTTTTTCCTTTTTGCTGTTGTGTTTTTGATTTAGCACATTTTGGAAGTATGTTTCAGTGTATATTTATGTGACAATATTTGTCGTTTCATTGAAGGTGAATTTTAGTGGAGAAAATTGATTGTCAAAAGTTGATTGACAGTTGAGAGAACGTGAATGCAAAACAAGCGAGGATAAAGTATTGGCAGTAACGATTGATTTTTCGAAAAAATGTTAATATCTATATAGCTGTGACGTCAAAGTGCAAGCATTTCAGCGACAATATTATAAGTAATAACAAAACACATTTGATTGAAGGAATATAAAATAATTAATTTTCGTACTTTCGTCATTGATATGATCGAGTTTCAAATGACATTATGATAATAAATAATAATGCCACTGAGCTCGAGTGAATTATTTTTAGATTCACTGCAAATTGAGACTGTTATTTTGTCAAATTAATTACACTGCTCATTAATCAAGAATACGATAGCTTTGGTCTACGATTTCAATTGCTTTTTATACATTTATCAATCAATGGACAAAATGGTACCTGTCACTTTCTAACGAAAAAATGCTTTGCCGATTTCTAAATTCAAATTTTATCTCAATTGGAAAAAAAATGTTTTCTTTCGCTTTTTTTTACACGAAAGAAAGTTGTCAAAACAATTAAGATTTCCAATCAATCAACCAGTTATGATTGGATAAAGTTATCGAAACAATTATTTATTTTATAATAAAAAATTCGTGCTAAAGATATGTGGTATTGAAAAAAAAAATCTTTACAACACTATTATTGACAGAAATAAAATATAGTTACGTTTCACTTTCATTCGTGAAATGTACACAGAAACTGCAACACAATGTCAGTACAAAAGTACGAAAAAATGTCCATTGAAGAAAATGACTTTCATTTATTATTGACACGTCTTTTTTCTTTTCTTTGCTTTTCTTCGCGCTACAGTTAAATGCACTTTCAAGGGAGGGGGGTCGGGGCACTGGTAACTGCATTTACAAAGGATCAATGGTATCTGAAAAATATTTTAACGTAAATATCAAGACAATAGATCTGTGGGAAACGAACCAGGTAGACAATATTTCTTTAGGGCGGTTCTCGTCTAAGTAAATAGTCATAAAAATGTTGTCTTGTACATTGGAGATTAGTGGTAGTTTACAGTTTCTCTTTCGTCACTTCATCCATACAACTTCCGTCATCATTAAATGATTAATTAATTTTTTTCGCTGTAATAATACAAATAGGCATCTATTTCTAATGCAATCATTAAATCAACCGCAACAAATTTAAAAATTCAATTATTCATCCATGAAATTTGATTAATATTCATAATTTAACTGTGTTTTTAAATTTTAAAGAGAAAAAATGAATATAACGTTTGGTTATAATAATGAAACAGTGAAATACTGTAATAATGTAATGCTGAAATATGAGACGAATAATCATAATTGGTGTTTTATCTCAGGAGGAGGGTTCGTGTGATATTTGTGTGGCATCATGACGAGCAATGATAATAGTGCGGATCAACATTCTGATAAGGATACAATGAGTCTGAAGCCAGTTGCAAAACCGAGGAAACTTAAAAGGCCCAAATGCAAGCTGGATGATAAGAATTGCTTGAATTTGCAAGATGTCTTGAAGTCATACGGATGTCCGCTTGGACAGGAACAAACGTGGGCCATTTGTCATCAGACTGCCGAAGCTTTCTCAAAACTCAGTCCTAATCAGTACTACGAGCTAACGGATATTTCAGATATCAATCTTCACGAAGATGGCCGTGTCGTGTTGAATGCTGACAAAGGTAAATTATTTCAACAATTTTCGTTCTTGGAATGTATGATATTGACTTGCGATTATATAATTTTGTTATTCCTTTTGTTTTTTTCAGTGGCCAGAAACTTATCAGTCCCGGAACAACAGGTATACCTAAAAGTCGGATTTTTCGAAAAATTTTGATTGAAATGTAAGATTAATCCAACGAAAATTTGAAATACAATGGTTTGGAAATAACAGTGATTATAGTCCATTCCATTTAAAAGGAAATTATTAGTTCGATTAGTTTTCAATGTTAATACGCAAATTCAAAGTTGTAAAATACAATTTTTATTAACTTCATTTTTATATAAACGTTTTCCTAATACTTGTATTGTCTAAATCAAAGTAAAAAAGTTTGTAATGAAATAATAAAAAAAATGATTAGTAATCGTAACAATAGATGTAAAAAATATCTTTGTTTATCTTATTGGAATTCTTGTATTGCGCCAATTTATTTACTTACACAATAATTGTATAAGCAATAAAAGCAGGTTCTTTATTCATACAATTCGTACATAATTGACAATATAAAATGACCGTGAATGCATTCTCTTATATGACGTAATATTGAGGAATTTCGTATATTAAAATAGTTTTATTAATTTTTTAAAAATGACTTACAAATAGCTTTATTGGATAAATTTATTTATCCAATTTGTTTATTTATATCTTGTATTTTTTGTAATGTTATGTATCATCATTAAATAAAGGTAAATCTGTAATAAAGTTATCAATTTTCTTTATAGGTAGTAATATCTTTAGGTCATGTGATATTTCGATCTCTTGATTATAACTTAAGTGACGAGGAGGAAATTTCTGTGTCTCCAGAGTTGGAAAGTCTTGTTACGATGATGACTGCATTAAATGAAGGTTATTTAAATTCAAAAATTTTTGATCACATGATTTTATCGAAAATTAATCAAGTTGTTCACTTGTCAAATAGAAATATATAAGCAATATATTTTTGCCTTTCAGATACAGAAGAACGATCGCACGAAACAGACGATGAAGGCATTGAAACTGATTCAGGAGTTGGAGAATTTGAAGATAGTTCGATTCATAGAAGCTCGCCACTACCACCTTATGATAGAAATCAAGTTGTTTTGTTAGAACATGTCCTTAATGTAAATATATTTTTTTATATTAAATTTAAATTCTTAATTCTTAAAAATTAAAATTCTTTAAGATTTTAGTCGGTGAAAGCAATAAATTTGACAAAATTATTTTTATTTTTAGGTATGCGAACAACGCGTGGATAAGGATGGACATCAGAAACTGAGCGATTATTACCGTAACGTTATCAGCACACTTGTTCGTGAAACTTTGGATCTCACAAATTTTTTGCACACTGTAGGAAATGAACGAAAAAAATCGAGCTTGGATGATTCGTGTATCTCCGATTCAAAGCACAAATCAATGTCAATGCTTGTTGATACTTACGACTTTAATGATTGGGTAAATTGAATAATTAAAATTTTCCTAACAAAACGAAATATTTATCCATTTTATAAACTTTTATGCATTATAACGATCATTTCAAGATTTGATTTTTTAAATTTATAAATAAATTTATAAAATATTCGTAGTTATGAATTAGCGAAATATGAAATATTATTTAATTAGTTAATATTAACAATTTAAATAACTTAAATGTGTTATCTATATGTATATATGTTTTGCTCACGTTTACTTAGACGGACATTAGGATTTGGCGAGCGATACAAGTATGTGTATTCATATTTAGTTTGTATATATATGTAATTCAATTTATATATATATAATGAAAAAATTATATTGTATTAAGTTATTAATGACCTTCAAAATGTTTTTACAGGCACGCTTTTGGGTGCAAGTTATTGGTGAATTGCGGAGAGGTGTAACACTAAAAAAGGTGGAAGAAAATCTCAGTCAAAAGGAACCCGTGCGTGAGAAGGTAAAACTCACACCGTATGAAGCTCTTATGGAAGACATTCGACAACGCAGGTATCATTTGAAGAAAGCGCCAGAACCTTCGTCTCATCGTCGTAAAGATGCGCGCGCTGTTATTTTGGACTTTATTCGTAGTCGACCTTCTTTGAAAAAGGTAATTATCCAAATATATACCTTGTTCTTATATATATATAAATGTGAACATAATAAAGGCCACATGTTTTACTTAAAATAAAAGAAAGCGAATTTTAGTTAATTATTATTATTTTTTAATAAAAATAAAATTTCCATTTTTTATACTGTTAGGCATCAGATCGTAAATTAAAACCGTTGAAGAAAGAATACACAATTCGTGAACTTTTGATGGAAAACATCAGACAAGCACCAAAGTTGAGGCCTACATCTCGTAGGAGGATCATTTCACCGTTACAAGAAGTTCCATCGTCAACGAGTAAGTAAAAGTGCAATTTAAAAAATATACAAGCATTTTTTAACATAAATTTCTAAATAATTTTTTCCATAATTGAAAGATTTTTATTTATCCGTTAACATGTTCTATATAAAATAACTGTACAATATATAAATGTATATACACTGTATATAAAAAACCCATTCTTTACAACGTGGGATCATTTCTTCTGGTTAACTGTGATAGTCATAAAGATTAATATGTGTTGCTCTCACGGTATAACGTACTTCTATACAGAGAGTTATAAACTCTCAACTGACTCTAAACAATATCTCAGACTTATCTGAAGCGTTTTTCAAAAGTTCAAGGAATTTATTGTCAAAGATATTTGCATCTCGATTAAGATCAACTGATATAATATCAGTGTTTGAGGTAAGTTTTCGTGATATTTAAAAATAGAATTCCATTATTTTATATGCACTATAATTACATGAAAAAAATCATGATAATATCGTGAAATTGGCAAATTTTTTTTTCTCTCATAATGTTTGACGATAAAGTTGGCAATGTGCACTGCATAGGCGATGCAGGTAGCATGCTGAAACGCGCAACAGCATCATCGACTTAAAAAAAAGAGAGAGAAAAGAAGCAAGGACGGAGAGAGAATTCAGTGACGCACGCGCAGGGTTGTTATAATGTCACCCACCGCCTCCCCCCTCCCCACCCAACCCCACACAGTCGCAGTTGCTTTCTCCAGGAGTAGTCAGTTCGATCGACGTGTGTGAAAAGTGCGTCTTTCGGGCCCCGTAGGCGCGAATAAGGACATCGATCCGCGAGTTATTCGTCACAGATAGGTCAAAGGCTATGCGGGACCTATCGTTTATTCTTTAAACACGAAGATTCGATGATTTGTTCGCGTTTAAGTTAATTTTTTTATCTTATATATTTTGGGTGCAATTGTGGGGTAGTGATCCGAGAGAATATCAGTCGGATGGTTTATGGATGCCAAGTCAAAACGAGATTCGGACGGTAACATCTTGGATTGTCAATTTTCTGTCAATTAGAAAGGAGGATTTAATTAGAGCAGCTGTTTGATGTTTGATTTAACGCTTAAAACGATTAGGGACTCAAATGATAGATGAGATATAGTTTCATGGGATGATGCAGATTTTTATGCTTCATTGGATTTTGAGTTAATTTGACATGAGGTCTTTATTGGATTGCAGATATTAGCTAAGTGAAGTAGAAGAAGAGGATAAATTCAAAATTGTGCACAACTGAATGGAGAATGAATCAATTTTGGTCAAACTTGTTCAAGATGATTGGTGATAAAAGTGGATAAAAGATAAAATTTGTAATACGTTGATAAAAACATTGACGGATCAATTGAATTCATACTGGATTTAGGTTTTCGAGAAAATGGCAGCTTCTTGTTACATTGAAAAAAATATTGTATAAAAATGTATAATTTGGATTATTTTTGAATAATTATTGAACTTAATGTCATTAGTTTTATTTAATCAATAATAAAACAAATTAATAGAATATGAGATACTACGAAAATGCTCTTTTTATAAAGAATCAATGTTTAAGTACCGCGTAAAAATTTTATCTCGAGTACATAAACGTGTTTCAATGAATTTTAAATATTATTACGTTTATACACAAAAACGTTTAATCTCAGAAAGAAGCGTTAAAATATAATCTAAATAAATACAAACAAGTTGTTCAATTGCAGAAAAAATAAAATATTAAAAGTACTAAGTACTGACGATATCTAAGAAATTTAATTGACCAAATGTCATGGATTTTAAATTTGGATTCTTCGCAAAAGAATTTGTCAATAGCAATCACTTGACTTGTATAAGATTTGACCTTAAACTGAAACTCGTCAAGTGCAATTAATCAATTTTAAATCACTTCTTATTCTTAAATGTTATTTATAATATAATCATAATCATATGCGCAAGTATCAACAATTCAATAAGCATAAGAAAAATGGAACTCTCCTTATTACAGAACTAAATATACATATATATATTTATTTATTTAATTGAAACAAATGTTACAATTAATTTCGCAATATCAGCTTACTCGTCATAAACATATGTCAAATTAAACTAAATCCTCATTATTATAATTATTAATCGGTATTTTCGTTTGTTAATACTATGACTAGGGTTGATAAAAATCACGATTTTTTTTTTAAATCGATTTTTTTTATTGAAATCAGACTTAAATCCGATTTAAATCACAATATTAAAAATATGAGTAAATACATTTAATTTTTAGTCAATTGAATTTATTTTTTCTAATTTTCTTATTTGAGTTAGTTTTCTTAACTTTCTTAGTTTCTTATCTTAGTTAGTCCTCTTAGTTTTCTTACTTTTCTTATTTTAGTTACTTTTTTTAGTTTTCTTGATTTTGTTAATTTCCTTAGTTTTCTTCATTTTGTTAATTTTCTTAGTTTTCTTATTTTCATTAGTTTTACATAGTTTTTATTTTTTAGTTAGTTTTGTTAATTTTGTTCGTTTTCTTACTTTTCGTATTTTAGTTACTTTTTCTTAGTTTTCTTAATTTCCTTAGTTTTGTCAATTTTATTATTTTTGTTCATTTTCTTAGTTTTCTTATTTTAATTAGTTTCACATAGTTTTCGTTTTTTACTTAGTTTTTTTTATTTTAGTTAGTTTTAATACTTTCTCATTAAAATCATTGATTTTTTTTCAATAAAATCATTTCATTTAAATCGCGATTTAAATCAATGATTTAAATCTTTTGATTTAAATCATCTCAACCCTAACTATTACTAAATAATTAAATGACTAAATTATTAAAATGATGAAAAATAATGTTTGTTACAAAAATTCCATGCAAACGATAAATATGCTGAATCACTTTATTATCATCCCGTGATAAATAATAATAATGAAATGTGGATATAAAAGTCTTGCAATTAAATGGCAGTTCAAATTCAAGGTCAGATTGTTATCTGAATTGAAGCGATGGTAAGAGCGTGTGGCGAAGACTCGACAGAATTTAGGACGAAATTTAATCGGATCGGGCCTAAGTCGACCCAGAATGTCTAGTAAAGATGCGTGGCATGATAATTATTGATCGGCAGTGGCGAGAAACGTGCCGGCTTTTCTAGTCGGACAACCCGCAGTGAAAATAGAGTCCACGACGAGACGTAGAAGCACTCTCGCGAGGCTGGAGAGTAAGATGCTGCTGGCGGTGGGTGGAGAATCGCGTCGGATAATTCTGGGCGAGGTGCCGCCGGCAAAGCCCGAGCAAGAGCAGGAACCGGCGCAGGATGTCGCGGCACAGTGGCTTCAGGATCGGCCCCAGGACGAGTCGCATCGTCCGCCGGTGCCACGACCGCGCGCCAAAAAACAAGCCGCCAATCGTAAGTCGCGTAGAAGACGCATTACTGTCGTCGCAGGTTCGTTGCACCTTCATCTCATTCAACATTTTGTCCACTCTCAGCAAACGTGAAAACAAAAGTTACTTTACGTTTTGAAATCAATGTTCATACAATATCTTTTTTCAAAATTATTATTTAGAAATATATATTGCAAAATAATTTATTATATATTAATATAATTATGAGAATACTGATAAACGATAACATTTATTCATGATTTTTTTTTAATTCATTATCTTCTTTCGTTTTTAGGAAAATGCTTTTACGTTGATTTGTTTTTTGTTGGCTACGTCATGCTGAATCCCTGTGTTTAATCAAGAGAAATAAATCACGAAAAACAAATGTAGAAAAACGCTCCTTCGAACAGTCGAGAGGCCAGAA
This sequence comes from Gryon sp. ZL-2020, assembly GCA_022817425.1. Lineage (NCBI taxonomy): Eukaryota > Metazoa > Arthropoda > Insecta > Hymenoptera > Scelionidae > Gryon > Gryon sp. ZL-2020. The sequence continues at coordinate 18,720 of JABFPJ010000610.1, read as the reverse complement.
ATAAAAGTTGTATATAAGTGTTGGGGTGAATCGGGGTTGTTACTTTTTATATATGTTCAAGGCTTTTTTTTTAAACCAAATTGAGTGTGTGTAAAAATCAATATTTGTTGATGTTTCGTTTAAACTTATAATTTACGTTTGTTGTAATTTAAACAAAAAAGAGTAATTTTTCAGCAAGGGTTAAGCAAATCATTCAATTTGTTGTAAATTTTCTGATCAGTTGCAAGAAATTCATTATTCATGGTCAGGCTTACTCTGTAATCGATGAAGCGAAGGAAGCTGCACTTCAGTGCTCTCGCATAAAATGCATCACAGTCACCTCCAATACTTATATAAAACTAGAACAAATACGCGCTTCGCGCGCGTCATGTCTTGTTGCGTTCAACAACATTTTGAAATTATTATTAGCTACCTTATTAACAAAACTATATTCTGAAATAACGTTAAAAATATACGTAAAATATATAAAATATTATATATTATATATAAATAATATATGGCAACAAAAAATATTTCGAAATGTATGTTCAACGAATCAAGAAAATGTCAAAAAAATTTTTTTTTCGTGAAAAATTCCATGAAACAGTTGAAAATACTTGAAAATGTTGAAATTCGCAAACTTGTTGAAAATTCATGGAAAAGTCAATTTTCACAAAGTCGAACTTTTAAGGAAAAGTTGAAAATCCGTGAAAACGGTGCATTTACCTTATATAAAAGTTTTTATTACTTTTATATAAGGTAAATGCATCAGTTATCGAAATGCAGTAAAATAAAATTGCATTTTAGAAAATTAAAAAAGTGCATTTAATATTGACTATTTGTATAATAAAAGCTTATGATATGAAAAACAATTGAGGACCGTTTTTGAATTATAATAATTTAATATTTAATTACTAATAAAAAAATATTTTAACAGAAAATTTCTGATAACTCCGAATTAACCTTTCGATAACTGGTGCATTTACCTTAACATTCCAATTTAATGTTTTTTTTATATAAAAAAAAGTAGTTACTTGAAAATTACTGATAATTCGCAATTTATTAATCTCTAGTACGTATGCATAGAATTTTATATTTAATATCTAGTTTATCATGGAGTAATTAAAAAAAAGGCCAAAAAATATGCATTTCATGTAAATTATTTATAAGGATACTTTATTTGCAATTCTGGCCTTAAAATCGTATAACTGAAATATTCATACAAACAAGCATACATTCCCATGCAAAAATTTCATAACTTCGCCAAAATTTCATGCCTCCAGAATGCATATAAATATTGTTCATACTTTTTTTCATTTTGTACATAAAATTTTAATATAAATATCAAACAATTAATAATTGTATAAAATTTCCATTTTTATATAGATAGAAATGATCCACGTTGTAAAAAATGTATATAACTTAAAATAAAATACAAATAAAAATTAAGTTTAGAAATATGTTATTTATTGTTGAACAGATAGGAAAAAGTTATTGATTGTAATAATAAATATTCTTGTTTCAGCTGATGTACACAGTGAAACGATGGGAGATGAAAAAGCCACAAAATCGGCATGGCGCGGCTCCGATAACACAAATCATAGCGCACACTTGCCTTCCGCTGCTGGACAATCTCGAAAACTTATCCCAGTAGATTTTGATCTCAAGGTAAACATTTCTAATAAACAATCTATTTTTTCAACAACTTCAAGTTAAATTAATGATATAAGTAATGAAAATATTAAGTAACGTTCACATTTAAATAATTTACATTCATAATCATTACATTTTAGTATTAATACATTGAACAATCATTCATCTTCGTTCATTCAAGAAATTGCTAATTAACTGTTCAACATATAATTCGGTAAAATATCACATAAGATTTTGATTTGAAATTAATTAAATTGTATAAAACTGTTTATATTATAATTCGATTTATTTCATTTTATTTTTGACCACTTTTTTATAGCTCGATGATGATGATGATGACTTGGACGATGATTTCGAAATGTCAAAATTGTCTGACGAAGATGATGAACCGGATCGACCTGCGGGCATTGATGATGACGATGAAAAGGATTCAGCCAATCCTTGGCATCGAACAGGTGGACTTCGCTTAACGGAAAACGAATATCACCGATTCTGCGATGCCCAACTTGAATGTAAATATTTTATTTTCAGTTATTCTAATTGCATAATTCAGTTAATAAATGTGCATTGATATATATTTATGCATTTAAATTTAGTTTACGACCTAGCAACGCAATGTCCATCGCGTCGAGCATCTATGCGAAAGCACACAGGACGTGGCAATTTGGCGTTGCCAATTACGACTATCGGAACCACATCATTACCACAATCACGACCGCAAAGTCGACAACGCGCGGTAGCACAAGCCACCAATGCCAGTCCGAATTTGAGTCTAAATGCAAGCCCATGCCGAAGTCCTCAGCCTCGCAGTAGACCCACGCCTAGACCACGTGGACTTTCTGCCGATAAAGACGACAAAGGCGATTCCGCGTCGGACGACAGCAAAATCGCCAAAGTGAGCAGAATCGATGTACTCTGCAATATCGTGTTTAACGTTTTCAAAAAAACCATGTATTCTTTAAAGAAAAGTAGATAAAGCATGTGTCATCTCTGTCATATGTCGCTTTAGTTTTTGTCAAATTTATTTATTATGTTTCGTTTCATGTTGTATTATTTTGTCGTCCGATCATCGAGCTTTCTCACAAATAACACAAATTTGTAGCAATATATTTGTAATTGTAATTGTTTTTATATATATATATTTGTCCTTTTTGATATTTTTTGGAAAGGTTGAGATTTTGTGATTTGCGATCGATTTGTATAAATCAAATGCCGCCGAATATGTTTATGTTAATTAAAAAGAAATAAACATTTCTCTTAGAAAATAAGCATTGTTACATAAATACTTTTGATAATATGAATTTTGTATAGTTGTAATTATAATTATGAGTTGTCAGTTTTTTTGTAAGAAATTAAACTGAAAGTCAGTATAAACTGATTGATATTTTGTAAATAAAATTATAATATTAAAAAAATTTTGTCTAAGACTAGAATAACAAACATTATCAAAGTTTTAAATTACGCTTTAAATATTAGACACACTCTAAAATGTATCACAATTATTATTATTAAAATAATTGTGATTATTAATCATAACAATAATTAATTAAAGTAAGTAAACAAACTTTTTTTTCTATCAAAAGCTCAGCCTAATTTTTTATTTATACCACAAAGTTTGAAAATTAATTTTTAGGTATAAAGCGTTATAATATTGTATTAGTAAAATAATATAACACTTTTTTATACAGAAGAATTTATTGGCGGATATGTTCCTGGATGAACGATTATCTTTGACCCTTGAGGAAATAGTGCACATTCGCAGTGTACTCACAAAGGCCGAACTTGAATCATTACCCGTGGAAGGTCGTGTTAAAGAAGACGTGGAAAAACGACGCGTTTGTTTCTTATGTCTGAAGACTCGTTTTGGAATTCTTGGGCCTTGGGGGCAACGTTGCAAACTTTGTGAAAGAACTGTTTGTGTCAAATGTTATGCGAAGGTAAATCTTACTTCGATAATAATATTTTTTTCATGTAAAATTAAAAAAAAAATTAATAATTAACAATTGAATACATTTCTTTCAGATGCGTATTCCAACAGAACATTTTTCGCATGTTCCGGTGGTACTTCTGTCTCCGGGAATAATGTCTCCGTCTTCCTCGGATGCAGACTCTGGACAAAAAAGTCCATGGTCAAAGTCATCTGTTGGTGTAATTGGCTCGGCGCCAGCTTCCCCGGCTTCCAGAAGAAAAGGCGCGGCAACACCTTCTTCTGCTACACCGCAAACTACTCCTGGAACTGTACCTACTCCTCCAGAAAAAAGGTTTTTTAAGTTATCATTTTTTAAATTTACTTAACAAACAAATTTGTTATAAATATTTTAACTATATTTTATGAATAAATATTAAAAATATGAATTATTTTAGATTTTATGGCAGTCCCAGTAAATTATCAAACACTGCGACTTTTGGCGTGAATCCGGAACAGAGACTTGCAGCCGACCGACTGCGCGGTGTATCAATGGTTGTGTGTCACGATTGTCGTATTATGGTTCTCCAGATAATTAAGAGTTCCAGAACCACTCGCGCTACCATACGCAACAACGTTATCTCAAGATTGACCCTTAATTTAACACCCACCTATGTCTGAATGCATCGAAAGTGCTTGGAACAAAAATCACACACAATTGAAACAAAAAAAGAAAACTTTTAGAAAATAAATTTAAAGGAAGCTAAAAAAACAAACAAAATCTACCGTGCTTTCCGCCAAAATCGCGGTAGATTTCACTATCACACAACTAGCTTAAGTCCCGGTTCAATTTTATTATTTATTTTTGAAAATTGCATTTGTTTCGTGCTTTCTCATTTTTGATGGATCGAACGTTGAAAGAGAAATCAAAGTTAGTCACTTGATAAATTAATATATCAAATTCGTATTATTTGAAATTAATACGTAAATATATGCCTGCACGTATATACTCCAATTCGCTTTTCAATATATTCTACATGTAGATATATAAATAATTTCTATATGTAAATGTAGAATATATTGTTTTAAGTTGAATGTTAATGATTTTTCCTTCTTTTTTTGAAAATGAGATAGCATTTTTGCGATATAAAATGTTTCTTCCTACGGAGGCCTCGTGATACATATTAGTAGTTTAGTCAAGGATTGAAGTATTGTAAAGCAGAGATATATATCTACTTTGCTCGCGATTATAGTCTATTATATATTATATATATTCTTGAGAGAATGACGTCATCGAATGAAATAAAAGGAACGTATTCATACAACGATGTGGTTGTTTTAGGAGCGAAACAATGTGATTTATCGATCATTTGCATAAAACAGTCCATTAACACTTTTTTTCTTTTCTTTTTTTTAATCGTTTTTTTTTTCTTTCAAATTTGGCAGATGCACAAAGCAAAGTTAACAAAAACTCGTCCGACAAAATTTGCTCGGTTTTTACACATTTTTTTATACCAGTAGAAAATACTTTTTCGAATCCTGTGTACTTTTTTGCGTTTTTGTAATACGAGTAGCAAAAGTAAAACTTTTATACGAATTTTAGAGGGGGAATAAAACGCGTGTTTGTGTTCGAAACCAAAAATGAAAATGTCACTACCTCTAGTCAATGGTACATAATACAATGGTCGATGGTAATTATTAAAACTTTATTAGAAATTAAATCGTAATCATGTTTTTTGGATGAATTTTTGTCCAGAAAATGTGTTCGACTTTTAGAGTTGGGGTGCCTAATTCTGACAAATCAAATGCGGATTGGCTCACCGTGAATAAACGTACCTACATGCATTTGAAAGAAGTATATTAATATATATAATAATTATAATAGTAAATAAAAAAAAGAGTATCGTAAATTAAATTTTGACGTGATCGCTGGCGTAATTTTGCGAAATTATGTCCACAGTGAATTAAAATTTCAATCAAACAAAATGTTGATCGTTGAAAGTTTAATTGATATGTGGAAATTGATGAAAACTTCGTAAAAGTCGAGATCGAATTAAAAATACAAACAAATCGTTATTTAAATAAAAGAATTGTATATATGTTTCGGCGTTGTTCTGAAATCGAATTGTATTCTTCTCAATGAGCACGTGCAACAGGCAATTAGAGATTTAGATTCAACGTAGCTTGGAATTATTTTCTCTATATTTCATTTCTTTTTCTTTAAGTGACTAATCTGTAAATAAATGATGCAAAATTCAATTAATTAAATTATAGATAGAAACATTAAACATAAAACAAGTAAATGAAACAAATTATATACAAATATATTATTTATTTTTTTGTATGTCACACGTGCCGGAATAAATTATGAATTATCGTCTATTTGTTGTAATCATTTACCCCCACCCTATTTATAGTTTTTTATACTTTTGTTATATTTTAAATTGTTTAATAATTTGATCCAGAAGAATGATAATAATGGCCAATAGGAACCAAACCATGGGATTTTTTTTTAAATAAATAAAATTATGTCATCATTAATTGTAGTTTAATGGCAACGTTTCGGTTACTTCGCGTAACCCTTTTCAAGCCTGTCGAACAATATATTAAAATAGTAACTCAAAATTCTGCTAAACTAAAGATAACAAAAACAGTAATTGTACTATTGCAAAACTGACCTGTGTATTTTCTTAATAACGAAACATATTTTTATTATTTTGCCGAATAATACAATTCAAATTATATTAATAATTTGAATTTTATTTTTAAAAAATAATAAAATTCAAAGTAGAATATTGAAATAATATATATTTAAATTTGTATGTTTTAATTTATTATTATTAAATTAAATATATTAATAATAATGTACATTTATACAAGAAGAGAAATAATATTAAGTCATATATACATATTTATATAATGACCTAGTTCAACTACTGGCTGTATTTCCATCCCAAGGTCTTGGTATCCGTTTGTTTTCCCACGTATCCCAGTCTTTCTGTAGAAAAGAATCAAATGATTTTAGAGCAAACAAATTTACAATTATAAATAACTTATTATATATACATATTTTAAAGTAAAAATATATTCACATCTTTCATTTTTTCATACTCTTCTTCAATGGTGCCTTTTGTAGGTTTATAATCTACTCCTATTTTTTGAGCTTCTTCTTCAGTTAAAAATTTACTTCTATTTTTGTATTTGAACCTGGAAAGAAAATTATTTACAGAAAATGCAAATTTCACGTTATCATTTCACATAAGTTATAGATATTAATAACTAATAAACAATAAATATTTCAATACAAACACATCTTATTAGAATATAGGTTTACATATATAGTAATAAGATATACATACAGAGAATAATTATACAATTGTTTCAATCTTGCATATTTGATTTTATAACATAACCTCAAAAGTCTTAACATTAGCAATTTTACACCAAAATAAATAAATAATGAATTAAATAATATTAACAAAAAGAGTAAAATATTGTCAACTTACTTTATCTGTGTGAATTCTCGAAGGTAGAAGGAACCTCCTACCATAAAAACGATAAAAGGGACTGCATATCTCACAAAAGTGTTATTGAATTTAATTGAAACCATGCCGGGCAACTCAACAACTGAAGTAGATTTTCCGTTTCTGTCATACAATAAGTCTTACTTATTTCATCATTATACGTAAAATGCAAATTATTTTATTCAGCCATACTTTAATTTGAATGATATTAGTTTAATTTCGCACTTTTCTTTAAAAATAACACATTTCGGCAAATCCTGAATTATTTTCTGTTAATTATAAGTAGATGTCGTTAAACGATAATTTAAAAAAAACATCTTGAATAGACGGCGCGGTGTGTTTCGTCTCTTTCGCGAGTCCAAAAATTAGTTTTTTTCATTTCGACGAAACATCAACAATCATAATGGTAAGTATTTTATCAGATAAATTCAAAGGATTTGCAACTTTTTTAACTGATAAACTGTACGATTATTAATTCAAAGGATAACGATACAAGAGTTTTGTGACAATTCGCACTTTATTTGCTATTGAAACCGACAAGTCTTGAAACGTTTAAGGTTATGTTTAAAGATCGTAGGTTGAAGGTTCTATTAATATGAAAAACACGAGATTAATAATTAAATATTTATATAATAAATTTTTTTTATTACAATCAAATTAATATTTAATAATTGTAAATGTTTCAATTACAAAGTTATATTTTTTAGTCAATTTTATAATAACATAATTAAATAAAATAATGATATATTTTTGTTTTCAGAATTTTATTAATAAAGGATCCTTAGTACGACGACCGATTTGTTTTGGGAGATATTATTTATATAGAATTTTGTCTACTCCAAATTCAGTTACTACAAATCAGTATGATGTTGCAGTGAGTATTGTTCATAAATCATTTTATAGATATAAAATTATAATCAAATTAATTGTTAAAAAATATTCCTACTAAAAGTCAAGGCAGATCATAAATATTATGAATGATTTATTTTACAGTTACGGCAGTATTCTCGAAAACCGGGATTTATATCTCAGGTTATCGATAATATTAAACAGGAAATGCAAAAGAATAAAGAGATGAAGGAATCGTTAAAAAAATTTAAACAAGAGGCTGAGAAATTGGAACAATCAGATGCGTTAAAATCGGCGAGACAAAAATTTCAAAATGTGGAATCAGAGGCTAGCAAAAAATCAGAAATTTTCAAAGAAAAACTTGAAAACATAAAAGGAAAGGTATGTAATGAATACTAACATTTTCATACAAGAATACAAAAGAAAATTTTGCATTGTAATTATTTCATTTGACATATAATTAATTTTATTCGTAGGTTCAAGAAGTAATGGAAGAAGCAAGCAAAACAGAATTAGGAAAGAAAGCCGGCAAAATTAGTGAAGAAATTGCAAAATCAGCGCAAGGAGCAGCTGAAACGATATCAGAAAAGAGTCAAAAGATTAGTAAAACGGACGCTTTTCAAACTATTTCACAAACTGCTGAGGCTGTGAAGAAGGAACTAGATCAGCACGGAATGTCTGGTATTGATTTAATATTTTTAATTCATAAGAAAAATATCTATAATAATGATTGAAAATAACTAAAATTACTTTTGCACTTTAGGTCGAGTTTATGTTCCTTTGAAAAAACTTCGTAAAAGACAAGATGTAGTTGATACAGACAGTAAGCAGTTTGAAGCAAACACCGAAGCAACTGACGTAGAATTGCACAAGGATTCGAAATTTTATCAATCGTGGCAGAATTTTAAAGTATATATATAAATAAAAATAATACATTCAATTTTAGCAATAATTATTTTAATAGTAATTTAATTTAATTCAATTTATTTTGCAAATTTTGTAGGATAATAATGCTTATGTTAACAAAGTTCTTGACTGGAAAATCAAGTTTGAAGAATCGGAAAACCCGATTATCAGAGCTTCGAGAGTACTTACTGACAAAGTAACGGACATTATGGGTGGACTTTTACAAAAAAATGAACTGTCTGAGACACTTACGGAAATTTGTAAAGTTGATCCGAGCTTTGACAAAGTCAAATTTTTAAAAGACTGCGAAAATGATATTATACCGAATATTTTGGAGGCCATGGTGAGAGGGGATTTAGAAGTTTTGAAAGACTGGTGCCATGAAGCGCCGTATAATTTGCTTTCAACGCCGATAAAACAAGCACGAGCAGTTGGATATCGGTTGGATAGTAAAATTTTAGGTGATTATTATTATTTCTTATTAAATAACAATATAATACATACAAGTATTTAGAAGCAAATTTTAACATTATTGATTGCGTTACAGATATTGATAATGTAGATCTTGTAATGGGAAAAATAATGGATCAAGGACCAGTTCTCATAATTATGTTTGAAACGCAACAAATTATGTGTGTTCGTGATGCAAAAAACAATGTCATAGAAGGCGATCCGGAAAAAGTTTTGCGCGTTAATCATACCTGGGTTTTAAGTCGAGATATGACGGAGTTAAATCCTAGAGCAGCTTGGCGATTACTTGAACTTAGCTATTCAGGGAAGGAACAAGTAATGTAATTGAAATTCGGCAAATTCCAAAGTTCATTTTCGAGAGATCAAAGTCACTTACAAAAGTGTTGATCAAGGATGAAATTCGAATATATAACCTCGATATTGTTATCCAAGAATATACAATTTGGAATAAAATTATTTGATCTCCGTTTCACTTTTTTCCACAGAGTTTTTATCACTTTTTATCGAGGATATATACACGAATTTTAACCGGGATTTGTTTCAATGTTACATAAAGTGATGTAAAAAGCTACAAATATTGAAAGATTAAACATAGAATTATTTGTAAAATAAGTCATGTAATTTAATAATATAATTTTTTACATTATACAATGTACATTTTTTTATAAGTGTTTAAAATACTTATTGCAAAGTGTTTGGATTTCGTCGTATAGTAGAAATATATTTTCTTGTTTCGCATAACAGAGAATTGATCATAACAATAAATTAAATTTTTTGTTCCAAAAAGCGTTGTAATACACGTATTATGTTTATAGACTTTATTATGTATACACAATACATGTAATGCAATAGACGTTCAAAAAATATCGCGATTTGTATGTATATATAACAAAGAATGAAGACAAAAAATTACGCGTGTAAATAACTGAATGACGAAATTATTAATTGTAGAATTAATTATATTTTGTATAAAAAAATGACGGATAAAACCAGAATTATTAAAAAAGAGAGAAAACGAATAAAACACGTTGCGAAGTTACTGTTCATAGGAGCTTTAACATGTTATTTTAAATATAGCTATAACTGCCAATAATGTGAATCTTTTTGTTACGTTATAATAAATAAAACATTTGTTTTTTATTAACATCTCTTTTTCATCAAGACATTTCTAATGTTAAGATTATAAAGTACTAATTAAGGACATGAATATTGTTCATTTAAAATCTGTTAAACATTCTAGTTAATAAATTGTTTTGTGTTTTTTTTTTGTTTTATTGTTTTATTGATAACTGCAATTACTAACAATTAATGCTGGATTAGTCTGATATAATCGACAACGTCGTTTTATGTTTTGAGTAAACATATTTCTTTATATAATTTTTATTGCATGCAATCTTATTTAAGATCTCTATCTGTTTTTTTATACATACATTCTATATCTATCTGCTCCATCGAATGATGGAAAAAATACAATTCATTCATGTATATGCTGAAAATTATTTTAGTTTAAGCATATTTTGTTCATTTATCTTTATAATTGTTAATTTATTGTTGTAAAAATTAACGTGTGTAAATATGTATGTGTTAGTGTTCAGGCAATCAGATAATAGTGAATTCTAAAAATTCGCTTTTACTTATAATGAATTGTAAGTAGTAGCTAATACATTTTTAAATATATATAACGTGTATATATAGATTGTTGCATTTTGTTTATTTATATATAATATGTGCTTTTTGAAATTTTTAGCTAGATTTCTTAATTCGAAAATGGGCAGATATGTATGCTTGATTATGTTTCTTATAATTAGTTTAAGTATTTTAACTGCAGAGTAAGTTTTACTACTTTTATAAATTAAAATAAGTAATATTTTTTAACGTATTGTAAAATGCTTTATCAGTTATCAAACTTTTGTAAAAATAACTTCAATTCTTGTCTTCTTTATATATGTTTAAACAATAAACAAAAATATTTAAATGGACGTTTTAATTATTTAATTAATTTTTAATAAAATTTAAATTAAATGAAATTTATTTAATTTAAATTATTATTTCATTTGTAGTATAATTTGTTCTAGAATAAAAAACAAACATTCAAATATATCACTTCATTCTGTGCAAAAATTAATCATCGATACGGATGCAGGAGGCGATGATGGTATTGCAATTTTATTAATGTTATCCGCGCAGGCACTTTCTCAAAGTCCATATGAAATCATCGCAATTACTTGCACATACGGTAATACTAATGTTAAGACCGTTGTCGAAAATGTGAGAAAAATTTTGACCGTCGCAAACAAGTCAGATGTAAGAGGAAACATAATTATAATTAATTAATTATCATTAGTGTGAATCTTGAATTTCAAATATTAATGATAATTTCGTATAAATTTGATATTTTTATAAAAAAAAAATAATTTTGAATTATATATTATAGATCAAAATTTATATAGGTAGTGAGAAACCTTTAACATCTAATTTTACGAGTGACAATTTTTTCGGCGAAGATGGCTTTGGCGATTTTGAATTTGATTTTCCATGGATAGTCGATGTCGATTATACAAAACACGCGTCCGTTGCGTTAGCTGACTTGGCAAAAACATACAAAGGTATATTTATTATATACAAAATTTAATAAAAAAATGTATTCTTCATATCTGGGATTACAGCAGAAAAACACTTTACTGCCCTAGGACAGAAAAAGCACGTATCTGCCCTCGAACGGAAAAAACGTCTATTCTGCTCTCGGGCGCAAAAGTGGTCTTTTTCGCTTTTCGGACAGTAAAGTGCTTTTCCTGACAGAAACCAAGTAAGAAATAGTAAATTACGTACCAAGTTTTTCATACCTAGAATCGGGGCAGAAAGAAATACTTTTCGTGCTTGGATCAAAAATGAGGTCCTTTCCGCCCGAGAACGAAAAAGTATTTTTCTGCCCTGATCCGAAGTATGAAAAACGCTGTACACATCTTAGAACAAAGCGCCCTTAATACGTAATATACTATTAAATATTAATCAGTTTACGAAAAATATACATGTTTTAGGAAATTTGAGTATTATGACATTAGGACCACTAACAAATCTTGCACTGGCAAGTGAACTTGATTCATCTTTTATTAATAATGTTAACCACTTTTTTATAATGGGTGGCAGTGTTCGAGGGGTAGGTAATGTCCGTCCAGGTGTAGAATATAACTTTCATTTGGATCCTGTCAGTGATTATATTGTATTCAGTTCGATTAAAAAACGGGGTGGAATTATTTTACTGCCTTGGGAAACTGTAAATGATCTTAATATTGATATAGTATGTACTTTTACCTATTAAAATGCTCTTTAAAAATAAATAAAAAATTAACTTATTTCATTTTTTTATTTTTTTTTATTTAATAATATTTAATAATAATAATAACAATTATTATAATTTATACATATACTTTGGCTGAATTTAGCAAAAGTATAATTTATGTGGATATAAAAAAATATTGTGTGAATAACGAATACGTTGATTGATTTTTCAAATTCACTATTTAATTATTGATAAAATGCTTTTTTATCTGTTTCAATTCATAAAATAATCTTCATTCGCAGAAGTGGCGTGAACAAGTTTTGGGCTCATACAATTCGAGTTACATTGATTTTCTAAACAACGTCGAAGCTATTTCGTTTACAAAATCAACACAGTGGACACCTGCAGATGCAATCATTGCAGCAGCAGCATTACAACCAAATTTAATAACTGACATAATTTTAGTCAACATAGAAGCAGTTATGACTGGCGAGGCACGGGGAGCCGTGCTTGTTGATTATGCTAATAAGACTAACGCAATACCAAATACAAACATTATTAATGGTATTGCGAAAGATAAACTTTTACAATTCTTAATTCAATATCTCGGTTAATGTTAATTTAAAAACAATTCAATAAAAATTGGATCTAAAAAATTGTCGAATTATTTAAAACATAAATACCTGGTTAAAATTATTTGTAAACGATTCATATCGTCAATTTTTACCTATGAAAAAGTTATCGATAAAATTGCGGATTGTATCATACAAAATATTTCATTAAAATGTCATCAACAAAAAGGATGATTAAAAAATTACATTGTAAGTGAATAACTATACATACAATAAGACTAATAATATTACATGTCATTAAAGGATAAAAATTGTTGCCATTTTCTGTTGTCTTCTAAAAACTGTGCTTTAAATATGCACAATTAAATGATAATGCAATCAATGAAATAAAATAGTATATTTTGCACCAAGGGAAATGAAAAAGTAAATTCGCTACGGAGTGTGAAGTTTACAATCCGAGCCGAAGGCGAGGTTTGTAATTGCACAAAGAGAGAATTTTCTTTTATTTTCCATGGTGCAAACGATATTTTTCGTCACAACGGAGCAGAAAATGTTTCTTTAAAACTCCCTAGAAATAGGAACTGCATTTTCTGTCACCGCGTGGCGAAGAATAAATTGTAATGTCTATAGCAAATTTAAAAAATTGTCATTTTTTACACATTTACGTGGACATTTTAAAATTCAATTATTGATTTTGAGGAACGTGCATCTTGCAAAGGAAACGTAAAGTAAGCATCTTGATTTCTTCGGAATTGAGTTTCACTACACCCTCTTGATTGTCTATAGATAAAAGCGTTCCTACGGCTTCCCTATGATCGCCGATAATGACTTTTACACGGTCGCCATGTGATGGTACCACTGGTTCTAATGCATCACACATTACGTTTACAACGCGGTCCTCGTTGATCATCCAAACTGTGCACATTCCACCCTAATACAAAAAATAACATTCATATTATACAATAATGAAAATGTAATTATTTCAACAATAAATTTCTATTATTTCTAAATCTTGTACGACTCTTCATTTCATTATTATTCAAATAAAACCATACCGATATTCCTCGAATGACTCCGTTATTTCCAGCAAGATCCCAATCGTCGTAAGAATCTTTCACACGAACTTCAATGTCCGTTGTGTGCCAATCTTGACTGTTAATACCGCTACCTGAGTCAATCACGGAACCTGGTGTTTGAGCGCCATACGGACTTCCAGCAACATCTTAAAAATAATAACAACTAATTAATTAACTTATGTTCAATTAACTTTTCGTCCATAGAATCATCATCATTTGTTACTTTACCTGGTGTCATCGGACTATAACCCATTGGCGAGGGTGTTGCAAACGGTGCATGAGGACTATTGGTGTATCCAGTACCTGCAGGCGAAGGAGTCGCGACATATCCTCCTGCCGGACTGGGACTGGCGGAGGCACTGCCAGCCGGACTAGGACTCTGTTGATAAGGTCCATAGCCCTGCTCTGAGCCATACATTGTGCCCGGTGTTTGGGGAGTAAATGGTCCGCCAGTTGGTGGATAGCCTGCAGCATATCCTGGCGATCCACCATCCTCGATGCTGTAGTTGTCGAAGTCGTTTGGTCTTGCGGGTGTGTTTGCCACCGAAGGATCCCAAACACCCGATTGGCCGGGAGTTCTTGAACCATCGTGGGATGGTGTCATCGAGCCATAATGAGGAGTACGAGAACCATCTAAAAAGTTAAATTATAAAATTATCAATTTTCTTTTATATAAGCTAATAAAATGTTTGATGTGTAATTGGAGATACTTACTTTCATACATAGGCGTTTGTGATCCATGCATAGGTGTCTTTGAACCATCGCGACAATACATTGGCGTTTGTCCTCCCATGCCATACGCCGGAGTTCGACTGTAACTGCTGAAGCCACCGTCTTTTGTGGGCACTCCGACGTTGGCGATGTGCGAACGATCGACCGATATTGTCTGACAATTCGAATGCAACTCCACTCTTGCGGTAGTCTCGGTGGCATCTTTAACGATACCAACGTTGCCTTTATAAGGTCCTCCAGTGATTTTGATTGTCGTTCCAATTAGCTCACGATCACGTCGAGCACCACCGCCACCACGACTTCGCCCACGACCACCGCCACCACCTCTTCCAAAGCCACCACTAAAAGACAAAAATGAGTACTCAAATTCTAATCTGTTGAGGAACAATGGACATTGCATATTTAATGAATAATTAATTACCCGCTGGGATGCATTGGCGATGCAATTCTCGGTGACATGAATCCAGCAAATCCCGTCGAAACTGACGAAACGTTGCTTTTATTTCCACCGGCGAGCTGCAAGTGACGCGTTTTGCAGACAAAAATACCGCCATTATCAACGTACATTCTCGAATGCAAAAACGCAAAGCTACGATAAAGATGCTTGATTTCGCCGCCACGACCGGCGTGCGGTCCGTCGATCACTTTGACGATATCCTTGCGCTGAATTGTATTCTGCTGGGAATCCAGGGCAACGGCGTTACGATTTTCACGACGCTTAGTGAGACCTTGAGGACGTGCCTCTTGCACTTTTCCGTGCATCGAAAGAACGTGGAAATTTTCGCGTTCAAGGCGAACAATTACACCGACAGTCTGAGAATCAAGCTGAACCAAGTCGCCCCACTGAAACTGTCCTAAACTGTCCACACCGGTGGCCATGTCTGAGCACAACTGAAGATCACGTGGCAAGACTTCGAGTTCGTGCATTGACAAGTCCGAGAAAAGTACTACACGATTTTGTTCCACACGAACAATCAGACCAGTGTCACCTTCGTATCTTCCCGCAACAACCTAAGAATTAAATAAAAATATTTAATATATAAAGAAGATGTTGCTATTGTATGAGTATTACTGATTGATTAATTCCTCACCTTCACATGATCACCCATGGTAAAATACTTTCTCAATTCATTAGCTTGGAACTCGAGGGCATCCTTGAGTTCTTCGTGTTTTGGCATCACCATGATCATATTCCCATCAATCGACACAATTTTACCTTGCAAATTCATCAATTCACCCGAGCAAACTTCAACATTATCCCCGGCACTAAACGAGTGCATTACGGTATTGTCATCTTTGCCAGTTCCAACGGATCCACTTAATTCAAGGTCAATACCTTCTGGTGCTTCTTCGAATCTTTCCAATTCCGACAGAGTTGGTTTTACACCCTCGGCAATAATTGCGCTTGTCGTGAAATTCTTGTACAAAAATCTACAAGAAAAGAAAAACAAAATGGTTTATCATAAAAGGTAAAGACAGAATTGATAAGGATTGTCAAACAAATGTAGTTTATAAAATAGATTGCGCCGATTGTGATAAAACATATATAGGACAAACAAAAAGAAAGTTACAAACAAGAATTGGAGAGCATAAAAGAAATATAAGAGAACATCCGAAATATCATAATGTAATAACTGAACATATTATCAATAGTGATCACAAATTCAATTGGAATAAAGTGACAATTATAGATAAAGAATTAAATTTAAATAAAAGATTAACGTCAGAAATGTTAGAAAAGCTGAATAATATATACACTATATTATTATATTAATACTAAAACACTTGTCATCATAACAAAGCAATACAACCCAATAGACCAACGAACTTTACTATATATAAAATGTCACTCGTTATATCAGCATTTATTGTGTCGTCGTATTTAAATTATTTATTTAATTTATTTAAGTGTTCTTATTTATTGTATTTATGAAATCTTGACATGATGTGTTCCACATATGACTATACATGAATGAAATGAGAGAAAACGACAAAAAACTACACTTTAACTCAACATTAGGTATTTTTTTAATTTTGTTAATTTGTTTTTTGAAGAAATTGTATATATATATATGTAAAACCAATATGAATTGTTACTTGACTGACATAATTATTTGAACTGTTTGTAGGCTTGAAAATGATCACATAGAATGATCGGAATGGTCGCCATGACATATTAATAAAACAATTTAATGAAATCAATGTCTGTTTATTGACGAGATTAAATTCTTTCAAGTGAATTAGTAATTTTTCACACAGACGAAATTAACTTCATTCAAATTATAATTAATCAAAATGGTTTGTATTTACATTATTTCTTTACTTTTTAACTGATTAATATTAATTAATATAAATGTAGCTTAATATAATATATTCTTAAAAAACACACCCTTTTCTGCTGTATCGATTCCCTTCAAAGATCAAGAAATCACCATCACTCGTGACTTCACCGCCAATCGCTCGAATTGCCTCCGGATCGAAAGGCTTTGCCGGTGGCCTCCTCTTTTTCTTGCGTTTCAACGCCTCCGCTTCGCTTTGTGCTGTTCTCAATGCTCCACGTAATCTGGTGTAGTCAATTCGCGGCAACAATTTCAAGTGTACCTGATTTTGCGCCAAATCCACGTAATCCACCTGCGCAATGTCGTCCTTGTAAATGCCTCTCTTCAGTCTCACCCACTGCTTAGCCTTCAGTCCCGTTTGTTCTTTGACGACACGTAAAA
This sequence comes from Gryon sp. ZL-2020, assembly GCA_022817425.1. Taxonomy (NCBI): domain Eukaryota; kingdom Metazoa; phylum Arthropoda; class Insecta; order Hymenoptera; family Scelionidae; genus Gryon; species Gryon sp. ZL-2020. The sequence goes on along the minus strand of JABFPJ010000610.1, from coordinate 1,052 downwards.
CGTCTGTCATCTCTTTAATCGGAACCATCTGTTGCTTGTAGATACCCATTCGTAAATTACCCACATTTTCAATCGCTGCTTTTACGTGGGGTTGTTTGTATGCCTCGATATAAATGAAACCTAAATATTAGACAATAATAAATCAATCAAATAAAATATATTATTATTGTATTAACGTTATTTTCGATTTAATATTAAATATATTTAACCTTTGACTCCCTCAGGAGCAACAACAGATTTAATCTGCAATGGTTCATCGGTAAACTGATAAGTGAGAAACTTCCTCATGAGTAAAAGTGCCGTTGACTTTTCCTCGCCAATTCGACACTTGACCATCCACAAGTTTGGATCCTTGACGCCGGGCAACAACGTTTGCTGAGTGATTTCCTCACTCATGTCTTCACCACCATCGCCAAAGTGTCGCGCAGCAACCGACTCGTCGGCATACTTTTTGCGCAGATACTCTTCAATCTCGTCCTCTTTCTGTGAATCCCACAGATTTGTACCACGTCGACGTCCCTCAATCTCACGAGCAGTTGGACCCAATTCGTCCACCTCGTTTGCCACGATTCCAATTTCCTGCGCACCCTCTTCCCATTCTTCGTCATCTTCGATTTCATCGTCAACTTCTGCTTCCTCGATAATAAAACCACCATAGCGATCTTTCTTTTTCTTTTTTCGTGGTCTGTCGTCGTCCTCCTCGTCTTCTTCCTCGTCGTATTCATCTTCGTCAAGATCTTCACCTAAACACACATTCGTTTTAGTTGCGTCATATTTTGTATTATCCCTGATAACATAATATGCCTAAACATTTAACTGGCATGCATGTTTGGTCACAAATGTTGGCATAATGTTAACATTATGCTAAAATACAAGGAACCTTTATTTCAAGCGTACTTAATGTTAAAAAAATGCTAGAAATATGTTCACATTCAATGCTAGTATAATGCTAGTAATACTCTGACACATCTGACAGGTTTATGCTAACATTGAATGTCAGTATGTCAGGTTACTTTTATGACTCAAATGTTGATATAATGCTGACATTAATG
>JABFPJ010000609.1:0-36854 GCA_022817425.1 Gryon sp. ZL-2020 | reverse complement strand
TCATATTGGATGCTTTCTACTTGATATGATTGTATTGTTATGAAGGTATAGTTATTATTCTAACTGTAGTTAAACTGATAAAAACTTGGATGAAAGATAAAAAAAAGAAAGTATTTGAACGTATTTTACGTGACTACACTATGTGAACTTTGCAATGAGATGAGTGTTTTTGTTTAAAGTCGGTCAGAAAATCTTGTTTTATGTAATCGAACAAAATGAATGGTTTGAATTATATTAAGAGTGAAGTGACTATTTCATGACAAGTATTTCATCATTGTGTAATTTTAGCAATTACATGAAAAAATCTAGTAATCATTTACATCCGTTATTGAAGTTTATTTTAAAATTACATATTACAAATATACATTATAATTCTCTCCTTAAAAGTGAATAAGAATTCATATAAAATCATAGAAAATTTATATTTTTTTATATATAAAATATCGCAAAATATTATAAAATGTAACAACCATTCTTTTGAATATAACTTTTTATGCATTTACATGAAATATAATAATATGAAATGTATAAGATATCGTATTTAAATATATTTTTTCATAATATTTCACGTTAATTCATATATAAACTATTATGCATTTTCTATCGCACGGTCATATATTCTCATAATAAAATGTTCTATTATGAATTATCATTTACTTTTAACGAAGGTTGTTAATTAAAATAAAAAAAAACATTTCATTTGATTAAACTTTAAATTTTTGCTTTATTTTTTGTATATATTTACATACTAACAAGTTAACAAGACAATTTAAATATATTTTTTTATAATAACAGATTAAGTTTGACGAGGTGAATGTACAGCCGAGTGGTTTATGTGATTATCGTATATGAATGACTTAATAAAGAAGCTCGCGGTAGAAGACGTATTTATATAACGACTCTTTTTGTGACGATAAATATTAAGACACGAAATATTATTATCCATTATCGTCGTCGACATTTGTACATTAAACACTATATAATATCTTATTAATCATTGAAAGTGCATTAAATTTAATCATTACGAGGAATAATATTGATGCTGTCACGATTAATGCTTAATCGATACTAATTTAGACACAAACAATACCAATAGATATATGCAAATTGCATTACATTGACACAATCTAATTAATTCATTTATATATTTATATGCCAGTTTGATTTTAATCCAATCTTTTATGGTAAAATTTAAAATATGATAAATTGCATTTCCTTAACTCTGAGGTTGAATATTTCAATGACTTTATTCGATAATTCCAATCGTCACATTGTTTACATAAAGTTTGAGATTTTGAGATATCATATCAAGTACGTGTATCTTAATTACGATAAAATGCATCTTATTATGAATGAATGAAGTATTTTTCAATTATTCTTATATAAATATAAGATAATAATAATTTTGATCTGCAATATGAATATCATTAACAAACACACCTACATTCTAATGAATAATATAATTATCTTCAACTTATTCGAATGAAATAACTTATTATTCAAAGTCATGTTTGAAATCGAATTGTTTTATCAAAATTAAATAATGTTAATTAAAAAATATTTAAAAATAGAAAAAATTAATAATAAGTATAAAAAGAAAATAATTGATTATTATTAAAAAACAAAATAAAAAGCATTTGCATTGATTTAATAGATTTATTTTTGTAATACAAATAATTTATCTAACTATGATGCATATATAAATAACTAATCGAATTAAAAGTTCCAAACAAATCCTAATAAATGTTTCAAATTTCCTAATACACATATTTAAACATTTTTATACATACATATACACGGTTTGTATGTGTATTAGGAATTGTGCAACATTTATTTGGAATTATTAGGAACCTTCAACACGGGAATTTTGCAATTAAGAGATGTAAGATAATTCAAAGACGATTAAAACGAATTAATCAACAATTAATTATACAAAAACGTATGTTTTTCTGCTTAATATTATATGACTTAAAATAAGACTTAAAATTATCGTTTATATTTTTGTAAGAATTGCTCTTTTTTATTATAAAAAAAAAGAATGAAAAGACAAAAAAAATCCTCATTGTGTTATACATAATGTATTACAAATTGCAGAAATTAATTTAAGTTAATCTTGCGAGACGTATTACAATGACAGCGTAAATATTATCAACATTGTTTTTCAGTATATGTGATTCATGATTTATCAAATAGAGAGTATATTAATTACTTGACATTAAATCAAGTTCATAGATATATGGCAATTTAAGCACGTTTCAAATATGCCACATTTTTCAAACATTTAAACTAGTTAATTAATAAATTTTTTAATTTATTTTTAAATTCAGTTTCTTTGAATTTATTATTTAAAATATACATTTAAATATGTAATTAAATAGATATTTAATAAATAAGATTAGATTATGTTCTATTAATTTAATTTAAAAAGAAAGTATGTTTGAAAGATGACAAATATTTAATATAAGTACAGAAAATGTACCTCGTATACTGGAAATTGTTCGCAAAGTTGTATTCTTGTTCAAACAGATCTTCGTAGTTATTACCGGATGAAAGCAGAGAAAGTGAGATATTCAAATTGTAAAACAATATTTGAAGTGAGCCATCTCTGTGAGATTTTGTTTACCCGTTAATTCCGCCAGTATCTTATTATGCCACTACATTCAAATTAAAATCCTTATATATGAATTAAACATTTTTTCTGTTCCACAATTTTAATATTTTTATACATCAAAATCTTTCTATATTTGATGATGAACAAATAAATAACAAACTAAAAAATATTAAATATTGTAATAAATGTTGTGAAGTATTAAATGTATTTCAAAACACGTAAAACTCATTTATTTCCCATTAAAATGAAAAGAATGATAAAAGTTAAAATTAAAATAAACGAACCTGCTGGAGGAATAAAAATGTTTTAAATAAGCCAATCACTTTTAGATGAAAAACATAGTTGACATTTATTTGATTATTTCCACCGTAAAAATATTGTCGCGCGTCACTATTTCAGTCATTTTATCATTTGTTGGAATGAAACAAAACAAATCCAATGCAATGCACCGACTGACCGTGTCCGTGAAAACTGATCGCCACGTCGTATGTACATTCGTAAACTATCTATAAACGTACAATTCTTCCCACCGCAGTGGATACAAATCCTCCAATGAAATTGTCATGCTTATATCATCACGTAATCTGACGCTCTTAATTAAGACAAAAAAAAGATTAAAATATTCCACATAGTAATAAAACTTGTCTTGTACATTATTTAAAATCGTGATCATAATCATTATTTGTCATTAAACATTACTCAATACATTTTAGAATGGTAATTGTTATGTTACAAGAGTATTTGTATTGTTCATTAAAATATAACACATTTTATTAATAATCTTAACGTAATAAAAGTCAAAGGATTTAGATTTAACTTGATCAATCTGATGAAAAGTGATAATGAGTGTCAACAGTTTGATATCAGTTAATCAACTGATGACACACTGAAAAAATATTAATAAGTACAATGAAGACAGTTACAACATTTAAACAGTACATTTAAGACGCAGTGGATTTTACAGATAATGTTCTTAATTCATAGTTTGTCTGTGTTGGTTAGGTATACTTATAGTTTAAATAGTACAATAGAACTCTGTGTTAGAAATACTTTAAAGATAAACTCTTTATCTGCTTATTTTATCATACTTTTCTTACATATGTAAAAGCCGGATGTTTCAATTCCCTTTAAAATTTGATCTTTGCTATCGCTGTAATAAAATAACGATAAAAGCATAAAATATGATTGTAATAAAATTAATTCTAATGTAATGAAAAGAAAATAAAAGTAAATAGAAAAAAGAAAAAATATTAAAAAATGCGTATTTTTTAAAAATAATATAATATAAATGAAATTAAATGTTTAAGATTAATGCAAAGTGTCGTTGTATTTACATATGTACATAGTGAGGCTTTAAAGTAGTATAATTGATCGACATTCGACGCTCGTGAATCTTAACCAGAACAGCCTCTACATCCGCAGTGAATACATTCGACAATCTTTCCTTCCTCGAGCTTTCCTTTCGGCACTCTGCAGATGCAATTGGTACCGTAATTGGTATCTCTCGTTTGAATGCAACGAAGACAACATAAATTTTCGTATCCCACTTTCTTCCACTTGGCAATCAAATTTTTATCAGCGATATTTTCGTTCAAACAGTAGTCGTATAATTCTGAAACAAATCGTCATTATTTATTTTTATTCTAATTAATATATTAGATTAATATATTATTATAATTAACATTATTTAAACTTAAAATATTTGACAAAAATTGAAACTGAAAATTAATTCAATAACAATCCAAATAAACTAAATATTCTTTTCATATTTATTTCATTAAGGGGCTGTTCATAAAGGACGTCCGCATTTTCTCACTTTTCATCTTTGTTTATCTTACTCGAAATTTTATTTTTTTCCTTGTCTATTTTGCGAACGTCCTTTATGGACGGCCCCTAATATAATTTCTTTAAACGACCATGAGGTAAAACTAAAGAATAAATTTTTACATTTGAGACTTTTAATTTAATTTGTCATAATTTGCTTACGTTTCGTTCATTTAACATTGAATCTTTTCAGAGCTTGTATTGCAAAAATGATAACTTATCACTTATTTTGTTCTCTCATATCATATTTATTTCGCATTATAATAAAATTTAGTTTGTTATTCATTCTGCGATGTTGAGGTAAAACCATTAAGTGTAAACTCTATATCGTCAGTCCCATGGAAGAACCCTACATTACAAATTCCTGCGTGAAAAATCCCACTTTGCAATGTTAAATTAAATGTAAGAGTGGGGTTTTTCACGAGAAATGTGAAATGTGGGGTTCTTCTGTGGAAGCGATGATATGTTTAAATGGTTTTTCCTCGACACCATAGAATTTATATTTAAGTTTAAATCGATTTACTTAATCAGTTTATGTAGATATTGTAATTGGGCGTTTTTTTATTTTGTTTAGTTAAGTAGTATAGTCTAATAGATTAACGAAATTAATTTTCCGTCACACAAGCTCACAAAGTCAATCTTTGCTCCCTGCTTTTCGGGAGCAAATTGGAATTTTGCTTCCTTGAGAGCAAAACACATCCCTTAGAGAGTGTTTTGTTCCCTAGGGTGCAAAATCACACTTTACTCCCTCAAATCCAGGAAGTAAAGTCTGACTTGTACTTGCATTTGTAACGAAAAATATCGTTTGCACCGCGGAGTGAATAATATACTATAAAGTAAAATATAAACTATTAACATACCCATTTCATTTTGATATCAAATAAAATAAATGTAAAATAAATATTCATTAGAATGTTTATTAGCAATTTAAACAATTAGGCTGACAAGATTCAAGAAACTAAGAAGCAAATTTGAATTTATAATTAAATTGAATATAAAATAAATAATACAGTAGATGAATACAATCAACTAAATATAAATTTATCGCGAAATGTTTACCTCTGCTTATCGCCTTGCGTCTATAAAATAGATCATATATATATCTCGATTTTTGGTGATGTATTTTAAAGATTGGCCACAAAGATTCCTGTTTTCGTTTGCCTTCATGTGGCTCCGTTTCAGCTAAAAATAAAAAACCAAAATAATTAATACATTTATTTAAATACATTTAAATTTTATTTATAACATTTGATTAAAAAATTATGCAATATTCTTCTTAAAATGTATATTAAGAAAAAAAATATAATAAACATTTTTATAAATTAGGACAATGTTTAAATATACTTCAAAGTAATCTTTTAAAATTGTGATAATATATTTTTTTTTTTTCATTTTATATAAACAAATTTTACGTCCAATACATAACCTCAAAACACAATAACGAAACTTTGAATGTAAAAAAGTACTAAAAACAAAGCTTATTGACGTGAAATGTTCTTATTTACCTTCTCTCATTTTCGCCTCTAACTCCTCTAATGTTGGTTCAATTAATTCCCAACCATCTGGAGGTGATTTTCTGCTTTTTCGTACTTTCGGCATGATTGACAATTATAGACCAAACAAACTCTTTGGAACACTGCTTTTTCTTTCTTTGATTCTTCAATGAATCGCAAATTCCCAACTTCACACTATGAATATGATTTGGACTTTGGATAAATATATACAAAACGAATATTCGAGTTACTTTTTTTAATAAAGACAAAAAAATATTCATAAATTTCAAACTTAATATAAAAATTTGAAGACAAAAAAATAATAATTCTTTAGTATTATTGTTAAATTTCAAAATGGCGGGGAAAATAAAAAATTCAGATTCTTTCATTTTTACATAAACAATTAATTTTTGTTCAATTAATTATTTTATATAAAATAACACAAATAGTAAAGACATAAATTTGTTTTTAATATTTTTAATTAACAAAAAAGAAGAAAAAAAAGTTGATCAGTTTCGTTGTTTAGCATTATTATTATATAGTTGGTAGCATTGTTTTACGACTTCAAATATTTCAGTATTATTAACCGAGTAGTGACGATAGAGAATACGCCGAAAACGAACGTGTACGAACGAAAGAAAAACGCGGTTTCAATCTAACGAACTAACAAAAGTGATATCGTCTAATATCAAAACGATTGACAATTTTGTTATTGAACAAGTGTAACTGTAAAAATGACGTCCACTAAGGTAGATTGGGGAAAATATGCGGAAGAACAAGATCGACTTTCATCTGAGGTAAAATATGCAACGCTTCAGAGTTTGTTATCATTGCTTTTTTACAAACTTAACCTCAAAATTGTACGTCTCAAATTTCGAATTTGTCGCAGCAAAGTTGAAAATTTGAAATTATGAAGGTTATTTATTGTTGACTGATGAATTATCTTATTGTTTATTTTGACTTTTTAAAGCACTTTTTGTCGCTTATTCGAATAATATCATTTTTATTTTTTGTTTAAGTGATTTAATTGTTGAATTATTATGTTTGTATAGGTGAATAATTTGGAATTAGCTCAACAACAGGACAATGAATCTGCACAAAATGATCAAAAAAGTGAAAGCTCGGAAGAGCAAATTTCCGTGGCGGAAACGTCGTTTTTACAAAAGATTATCCGCAAAGGTTTGGTGGAATCCAAGAACAATATAGAAATTCAGCGAAAAGATCCACACTCACCTTTGTATAGTGTTAAAACATTCGAGGCGCTTAATTTGTAAGTTTGTTTTCATGTCTTGTTTTTAAATTTATATTTACTATTTTTATAAGTCGCAAATTAATTGTGATATGTTGATTATTTTCATATTAAAGTGACATAAAATACAATTATAAAAATTTTATAAATGTTTAAAATTTAAAAAATGCAAAAAATTGAATATAAATATGAAATATTTGAAATGTACTAGAATTGTTTTTATGCAATCGCTGGACCCTTTTTTAAGAATATATTTATTTATATAACATAATAAAAGATTAATATGATATTTTTATAGAAAACCAGAATTACTGAAAGGAGTTTATGCAATGGGATTTAATGCACCATCCAAAATACAAGAGACTGCTTTACCAACTTTGCTCGCTGATCCGTAAATATATATCTATTAATTATTGAATTACTTATTTTATGTTATAAATTTAAGATTATTACATTTTATATATTTATACATTAACAAATATATACAATTTATTTGTTTACAGGCCACAAAACATGATAGCACAATCACAGTCTGGAACTGGAAAGACAGCTGCATTTGTTTTAGCTATGTTAAGTAGGGTAGATACAAATAAACCATATCCACAAGTCTTATGTTTATCGCCGACCTACGAATTAGCAATACAAACGGGCGAAGTAGCAGCTAAAATGAGCAAATACTGTGAAGAAATAAAAATTAAATATGCTGTTAGAGGAGAAGACAGTAAGCATTTTTTTATATTATACGTTAAATTTAATTTAATGTAATGCAATATATGTAAAGTAAAATACAATCAATCAATTCATTTGTTTACAGTGCCAAGAGGGACTAAAATGACTGATCACATAATTATTGGCACTCCTGGAAAAGTTTTGGATTGGGCCCTCAAATTTCGATTTTTCAATATCAACAAAATCAATGTATTTGTGTTGGACGAAGCTGACGTTATGATTGCCCAACAAGGCCATCAGGATCAGTGTATTCGTATCCACAAGTATGTTTTTAGTTTTGATATAAATTTTTTTATTCCTCACTTTCTTGTACATTTTGCAAATTGTAAATTTTAGAATTATAAATTTGTGAATGAAAAAAATTTTTTTCTTTATAAATTAAAGCATCAATAAAATTATTAATATTAACATTTTCTTATTTTTTATAGACTTCTTCCAAAAACATGTCAAATGATGTTTTTCTCAGCAACTTATGACAAAGAAGTTATGGAATTTGCTGAAATAATTGTTCCACATCCAACAATTATACGTTTACTAAGAGAAGAAGAAAGTCTCGATAACATCAAACAGTTTTACGTTAAATGCAAAAATCTTGAAGCGAAATACGAAGCACTTACTAACATTTATGGAGTATTATCAATTGGTCAAGCGATTATTTTCTGTCACGTATGTAATCTTTTGTTTATAATTTTTTTTTATTATTTTTACAAAATAAAAAAAGGTTTTTAAATAAAATATTAATTGTATGAATCATTTTTATTTATTACAGACTCGTAAGACAGCAAGTTGGCTTTCAGAAAAAATGTCAAAAGATGGTCACGCTGTTGCCATTTTATCTGGTGATTTGACAGTTGATCAGAGGATCCAAGTTTTAGATAGATTTAGAGACGGAAACGAAAAAGTTTTGATTACGACTAATGTTATGGCTAGAGGTAATTTTCGTTTAACCAAATTTAATTGAAATTTTTTTTTTAACAAAATAAGAAATAAAATAATTAAATAATGACAAATGATTACATACAAAGTAATTATATATATTTTATTAATTTTGTCTTTTAGGAATTGATATAGAACAAGTTACACTTGTCATAAACTTTGACATGCCAATGACGCAAAAACGTCGTGCAGATTGTGAAACTTATCTACATAGAATAGGTAGGACTGGCCGATTTGGAAAAGCTGGTATAGCAATTAATCTCGTGGACTCCGATGAAGCGATGTCAATTTGCGAAGAAATTGAGCAGCATTTTGGCAAGAAGATTCATTACTTAAACACCGAAGACGCTGACGAAATAGAAAAACTGAACAAATAAATATTGGAAGAGGAAGAAAAAAGTTGAAAAATGGGGGAAAAATCAAATTATAAATCATCTAGTTTGTCTGTAAAAAACGATGTTTTGTTATTTGATTTGCAATCGATCACAACACGAATTTATTTTTCGCAGCTTTTTTTTATGAAGATCGATACGAAAAGAATCATATGGAACAAGAAAAAAAGAACTATTCATTAACTATGAAAAAATGTCGTATATGTATTATATATCAATGTTATTTAAAGAATATATTGAAATAATAAGACAGGCATAAAAATAAGATAAAGTTATATTGCTTAATTGTAAGGAACCATTTTTTGTAAAAAAGTAAAAAACAAATAATAATGATAATAACAACTTGACATGCGTGCATTACAATTTTTTCCAAGCTAAAAATATTATTGTGATAATTTACAATAAAAAAGAACAATTATATTTCCACATTTTTATCTTGATTATTATCAGTTTAATCCGTGATATTGCATCCATTTAAATGAAAGACAGATTTATTCTTTATATTTCTAATAAACTTAAGGATAAATGTATTTCCCAAAATCAGCCCTTTGTAACACAAAATAATTTAAGTTTTTAATAAAATATTTTTAAATGCTTAAAATTGATTTTCTTTTATTTTCTCCAACAAACATTTACAATTCATTTTTTTATTTTTTTAAAAAAGGAATAAATAAAATTAATTTTTAAGTTGATTTTGTAAAAAATGAAATACCTGTAATATACGAAGCCAAGTTTGTATATATATTTCTATATATTTGAACTCAATATCTTAATCACAATTTTAATGTACACGCATTTACAAATTTCATAAAATGTACCCCATGACAAAAATGTACACGTAATAAAGAAACATCACTAATCGTTCAATGGAAACAATTTATTTTACACAAATTACTTCCTTATCAATAGACAAATCATCGAGAGCGAAATTAAACTATTATAAAATACAATGAATCGAATGCGTATATAATTAATAAATAATGTACGAGATGTAAATAATATCTATTTACAAAAGAAATGAAAAAAAAAGTTTTTCGTCAAATCATCACTATGCACCTATGACATCATTTTGCACAGATTGCGTAATAAAGTCACTGCAAAAGCTTTCCCTTTGCTTAAAAAATGTGTATATTTTTTTTAATATATAATATAATTTTAGATATATCATCAACATCGTCATTATCACAACGATAATGATTTTTCATTTCATTTAATCGAATTATTTGTGCAATAATTGTGTGACAAAATTGCGCGATTCGTGCAACAAATGTCATTTATCAAGTCAATATCATCATCTTAATATCTAATGTCGTTTAATCTGTACACTTAATAAGACTAAGGACCTGACTTCGTGAGACCCTTAACACTTACTATTAAAGAACGAATAACTACATTGAAAAATTGTCTATAATAATTCGTATAATTGATCTTGATACTCGTCTAATTAACAACAATCCTATATATGATTGAGTTTATTTTTTGTGTTCTTGTTGTCTTGCTTTCATGAAATTTGTTTCTTTCAAAACATTTTTGCAATAAAAGAAAGGGAAGGTAGCGCTGATTAATAGCACATAGTTATATAATAACTTCGCTAAGATGCTGCAAACTTGTTTTCGGTACTGGCTTGCTAAATGTTTTTACGTCAATACTGTATTTTATATTTCATATAAAAGTCGGTTTTATTTTCTTGTAAGACTTTAAAGATTCGTCAACGAAAAGTTCATTATTTTACACATTTCATAAAATGCCAAAATATGTTACAGTTTTATTCAAAATAATCATGATTTTATTCCTCGTAATTAGTCTTTATTTGACAAATTATTTAAATTTATATACTTCTGTGTTGCATAAGTTGACAAAATACATATATTTATATGTAATGTGTATATATATATATATAAATGTGAACATTTAGATTTATTTTGTAAATTTATCGTCAATAATTATGTAACCAGTTTGCATACGAAATAAAAATATAAAATCTTAGTTTGTACAAATATATTCATATAAGTTGCTTGCTTTTGATGACGAATCTGTAAATTCCTTAATTAGAACATCGACTAAAATGTCACGCTGCGACTTTCAATCGCTAACAATAAAAAAAAAAGTTATAATTTATGTACAGATGCAAAAATGCAATCAAAATTACACAGAATAAAATTTGCAAGGAATTCTTGCTTTTAGTCTTCTTTTCATTTATAAGCATGAAACGTTAGTTTCTGTTGCAAATTAGTTCATCATAGAATAAATTATGAATAAACAAAATAAAGAAAAAAAGACAAAAATTAACAAAAAAGTCTTATAATAAATCTTGTTACAAAATAATTTGTATGCATAAAAATATATTTATATATATAAATAACATCGAAATTCGCAACGCCGCATTTAAATCTTTGCAATGATTATTATTGATATATCGAGCTTTTTTCTTCTTCTTTAATATACGACGAATATGCAATTAACGTTCCGAAGCCGCGCTCCATTTCATTCGAATTATTGCACATGAAAAAACTTGGGAAAAATAACCCGACGCGTAGCAGAGAACTGAAAAAATTCAAAATGCGCTCAAACAATGGAATTTCTATAAACTTGAACAGTTTGTAATTCGCAATATTACAAGAGTTTAAATAGTTCATCATTATTTATGTTTCTCTGTTGTCTAAATGTATAAAACGTGCTACTGAACACAAATACATGACAATTGTTAATTGAATGCATTTTGAAAAATTTCAGTTCAACTGAGTTTGAAATTCATGAGTGAAGATGAAAGGCGGATCGGACAAAACAACGAAATTCGCATCGTTGTTTGCGAATTACAAAATGTATGTTGATTTCAACAAAATTGTCAAGAATTCGCAATAATTGCGCTTTCTATATATATATATATATATATATATATATAGAAAAAAAAACATCTCATCAATCAAAAAGGGAATGTCTCTTCAGTTCATGAAAGTTAATAAATTTTCTGATAGAGACATCTTAATTTATTATCATTGTTTTTTCCTTCTTTTTTTCTCTTTTTTTGGACAATAATTATATATGAATACTTCTCTATATGTATCTGAACAAGTGATCATTTAAAAATGATTAACAATTTATCTGGAGGAAACCTAACTGAGACCAAATTTGTGTTGGTTGGTCGTCACAAAAAGGACAAAAACAATTATATATTACAAGAAACAATGCTTAAAGTTGCCTACTACGTATTTGCGTCGAATTAAAAAATGTGTAAACGTAAAAAAGTTGGTGTAAATTCAGTCTTCTGTCAGTAAATCAATGCAAAATTGATAAATAAACAGGCGATTTCTAACTGAACGCATATATGATTTGCTGTTAAGATTCTTTTTGATGTATAAATTGGAGAATCAATGGTCGAGTAAAATATGAAATGGAAAGAGATTAGGTTCAAGAATAAGAATAAAAATAATGAAATGTTTATTGGGAGGGAGGTTGTTGAGGTTCTGCGGTAACGTTTGGATTTGGATACGGTGGCAAGAATGAATAATTGGGATACGGTGGAGGTGGATGGGGAAATGGTGGATAATAGTTCGGGGGATGACTCGAGGGTGGAGCGTATCCTCGATGATGAATGTAAGGATCCGCTGCAGCAGGTGGTGGTGGCGGTGGCGGAGGCGGTCCATGAAACGCTGGATACATACGGGCGTAATCAGCATTGTATGATGGTCCACCGTAAGTTGGATAACCTGGAGCACCTAAAACCATCAATTATATTCAATTATTTATGCATTATATGTAGATTGATTTATTATTTTTTCAATTTTGATAACAATTTTTGTTGGAAAACATTTTGTTCGTTACAATTATATTGCAACAAAACTTCGATTTGAATGTATAGTATTTAAATTTGTGTTTACCTGTAGGAGGATATCCTGCCGTATTTGCTGGAGCGTGTGGATAATGTTGCGCGTATGGGTCATAGTGTCCTGGAGGATATGGCGCGGGATAGTGTCCTCCAGTGGGATGGCCAAAGACCCCCGAAACATTGCCACTGTTCGTATTATCGTCCCGCGGTGCATTGGACATCGCACCACCACTACCACCAATAGCATCAGTCGCTGCCGGGGTTTTATTTTCTAGATGAGTAGTATCTGGTTGTTTGGTCGGGGTGACTACGGGAATAACCTCTGGAGAACTTTGCTGGTACACAGTTGGTTTCGGTACAGTAATGCTAGATGCATCTTCCGGTGCGTTGGCAATTTCTGCTTGTTGCGGTGCTGGAACTTTAGTTGGCTCGCTATTCGGAGTGCGCGTTGGGTTTGTTGGTGGAGGTGGTACACCCGGATAATAGGAACCGTACGGATTTGATAGTGATCTCGATCGTGGATCTCCATAATCGTAGTACCTATAATAAATGCATGCTTTTGTAATAATCGTAATTTAATACAGTAGAACCTACTAAGAGTCCATACTACTGTTTTTGTTTACACTGTGAAAATTTTATCATTTCCATCTTTTTAACCCATTTTTTCGTATAAATAAAAAAAATAACGATAGTGAACTCTTTATAAGTTATGAAAAACAGAAAATCTTGACTATTCACAGGTTCTACTGTATCAGTTTTTATTGATTCAAGCTTTTTATATTTTATATTGACGTAGATTATAAATATTTAAATTATAACAATTTTCAAACATCAGTATAACTAAATATGTTCAAAAACTGCAGTTTTCTAATAAACATTTTTGCTAGATCAATGCATTTACCCATTCTTCAAAATCATTAAAAAATGATTATAACCAAAACTATCTTTCATTACCTAGGATATTGTCCGTAAGAATACTGCGGTATATGACCCTCCTGGAACTCCCTATTAGCTCCAACATTAGCATCCCCCTGTGCCACATTCTTAGGCAAATTAACAACGGCGCCAGGTGGCGCTGTTGTCTCAACATTTTTGCCCTCATCCGACCTCTGTGGTGGCGGTTGTTGCGCCATTGGCTGATCCTCAATAATCACATCTTCCACCATAACATCATCCTTATCTTTAAAGGGTCTTTCCTGTCTTGTCGTCATTTCCGACATTCCAACACTCTGCGGCGGCGCCACATTTGTCCCACTCGGGGGCAAATTCTCCGGCACCGGCGTATCTCGATTACTTCTTGGATTTGTTGGATTGTAAATCCTTCGATTATCTGGCGGACGTCTTTGCTGTTGTTGTCTTGGTGTCGTAGGTGGCGCTGTTTCGTATTCCGAATGCGGCGCCACTTCCGCCACGACATCCTCCAGTCTTACTTCCTCGACTCGTTGGTCTGTTCGGACCTGACTGTCCGTTGAGTTATTCGAGTTGTCGCCACCCGAGGGGGAGGTTTGTTCGATTGGCTCTTGCTTGACTCGCGGCAGTCGAGACAGAGATACTTGATTGGTGAGATTCACGTGACTTGAATAGGGTTTAGCAGCAGCTGTTGCTACTGGACGTTGACGTCGAATGGGTTCTTTATCGAAAGGTCGGTAATTGGGACCACCGACTGATCGCGGCATTCCACGCTGGGGTCCAGTGGACGTTGATGACTTCGGTATTATCGAAATTGCGCTGTTGTTTCGCAAAGGAAAACCCACGTCGGGCTGCTGTTGCTGCTGCTGTTGGGGTGGTGGTGGTTGTTGTTGCGGTTGCTGTTGTTGCGAATGTTGAGGCTGTTGAAGTTGTTTGCAATTCCGCGGAGACGAGGAGGAGGGCGAGGCACCTACAGATGAGAAAATTGAAGGAGTAAGTGATTTTGGTTGAGGTGTGTGTTTTGTTTGGTCGAGAGGAGTGTCTTGCTGTACTTCGCCTGTAATGGTATATAAAGTTGCATTATGTTAATTATTTTTGTCAGAAATGCAGCGTGGTTAGTAGTTTGGTTTGAGTTTTATAGGGTGTCCAGTAATTGAATAATAATATGTAATAACAGTTTACAAAAAACTAACTTGTAACGTATTTACGACTTGTATACAGCCGTAAATACTTGTAACGTATTTACGGCTCCCTTGTAACGTAAAATATACTTTGCACCATGGCAAATAAACGTACATTCTTTTTCGTGAGCGAAGTATACATCCGAGGCGAAGTCGAGAGTTGTAATTGCGATTATCTCCCTCAGTACAAAATGTACTATTACTATAACTATATACACATGTATATTAAATTTGTTATTTGTTGAATAAAACAGAAAACCATTAAAAACACTAAAATTGATTCAATATATTTCAAGTACAGTGGACACCCTTTTTAATTCAATAAAGTTATCAAAATAAGATAAAATGAAGGAAAAGGACATAGTTCCTTAATATTTTTTGTATTTTTCATTAAAACTTCCAATAATTAAATATACAAAATTAAACTTACCATGCAACAGATTTATATTAGTAAATGAAAGGCGTTAGAAAATTGTAACTCGCCGTTTAAATATTGTTTAAATATTTATGCGCAATTTAATAAACTAACACAAGGTATGAAAATTATGCTTGAATCTTGTTTAACTGATGTCAGACATAAATAATACATACAATTATCAATTTTAATAAATATGAAAGCAAAAATTAAAAGACAGCATTGTAAAAAATATAAAAGTGTTTATTCTTATTTGATTGCATACACAAATCAAAATCATACATAATAAATATTGACTGACAAACAATACTATAATCCTTGCAAAATTACAATATAAAAATAGAAATCATACACGGAAAATAGTTTTGCGCAACAGTTGCCCGAATTCATGGTACAACTTCTCAACATAAAATTAGACGAAAGGTTACTCTCATTCGGGGTAATAGTCAGCCCGAATTGGTAGAACTACTGCTCTAAAAGAGTAACTGTTACCCCGAATCAGAGCAACCGTTCATTCAAATCGTATGTTGAACAGTTGTACCATGATTTTGGGCAACTATTGCCCAAAACTATTTTCCGTGTATGTAATGTTATATATATCACAAGAAAGTATAACTTAAAAAAGCAAGAACTAAGAAAGAAGAACTGTTATTATATTAATTAATATAAAAAGTAAATAATATAATAAATAATTTGTTTATAAAAATAAACAAAATAATACAAATAAAAATGCAAAAAAGGGGGAAAATATCAATCACCTTTTTTGGGCAGTTCGGCGCGCGCTTCCTCGTCGCGTTTTTGTTGATTAAGTTTCAGCGCGGTTCGAATGGCAATGATTTTGCCGGACTCGAGTTGCATGTAGATGCCTTTGGGACTTTTTAGCACCATGACTCGTTGTCCCGCTTTGAGGACAATGCTGCCTTTGTCTGGCGAGTTGGTTGGAATCACAACGTCCAATGGCAGTGTCATTTCTTGCGCACTCATACCCTGACGTTGCCAGACCTCCGCGGGAATCCATCGACTGCCGGCCATACCACGGGCACCCAAGCCTTCGCCGCCTCGCTGCTGCATCGGCCGAACCGAAGCCACAGGCTTCGGTGCCGGACCAGCGTCCACTGCAGCGCCCCCGGTGCCAGCGCCACTGCCACTTACGCCACCACCGCCTCCGCCTCCACCTCTAATTGCACGAATCTGAAGACCTCCTGAATAAATAAGATAATTTATGATTAATAATAGTTATTTTATACATTCCGATAAAAATCATTGATTAAGAAAATTACTTGATTAAAATCTTTTGATTTAAATAAATGCAAGCCTATTTTATAGTTATAATATTATTTAATTTTGTCAAAAGCATCTTGAATTTTTAAAACAAATTATTTTCACTAGACTATCGTTTCTTCAAATTTGTATTAGAGGTAATAATTATGGAAATTAATAAATAAAAAAATAAAAACCTCTTGTAGCAGTATTGCCAGGAACATAATTATAACTGGGTCTGGAACAATTAGCCGCCATTTTTTCAAGTTCGTATCCCCTTCTGGCGAGTCTTTTTTCTGCTTGACTGAGTTTCTTATCCTTTCTATCGACAAGCAGACTTTCATGATGGAAGGGCTGTTTTGTCAACAGTGACGAGTGTTGCTTAAGCACTTTGTGCATCACTGGATCCGGATAACTGTCCTTCGCAGTCGAGAAGTCCTGCACCTGACTGTCCTCCTCCCAATCCCACGACAACGTCGTTGCCTCTTTCAGCGACAAATGTGCATCCGGATTACACTGATCGACAACACGGTCTGCCATTCCTTGTTTGCTGATTTGTCGATCATAAATTTTACGTTCAAGACAATTGTCAGTCACCAGACGATAAACGTAACACTTTTTTTGTTGTCCATAGCGATAAACTCGACAAACCGCTTGAGTGTCATGACAAGGATTCCATGAAGCGTCGAAAACGATCGCCCGGTTGGCACCAACAAGATTGATTCCCAAAGAACCGGCTCGCGTGGATACCAAGAAGAGATGGATTTTTGGATTCGCGTTAAATTCGTTGATGAGTTTCTCACGCTCGAGGGCACTGGTGCTGCCATCCAGACGATAGTAGTTGACGTTCTTCACCCAGGCTTCGGTCTTGTCGTCCGGGTACTTGAGATCGTTGCGAGCTAGAAAATCCTCGATTAGATTTAACGTGAAGAGGGATTGAGAGAAGGCAAGTACTCGATCGCCAAGACGGATGGCCTCTTCAAGGATGCAGAAGAAGAGGGTCATCTTTGCGGAGGCATCGATCAAACCGGGAACGTAACCTTTCATTAGTTCAGTCGCCTACAAAAAAAATTTAGCAATAATTATAAAAGTAATTACATTGTTCAATTTTACGTTTACAGTAGAACCTCGATTATCCAAGATGATCGGCACCAAACATACTTCGAATAGTCGAAATCTCGGATAATACGGAGTAATGTAATTAATAACAATTCAAAATGAAAAACATTAATTTTATTAATATTTCGATATTATTAATTAATTTTACCCGAATTTTTGCAGGTTATCCGAGTTTATGCCACGGATCGGTTCATTGCCTCGGATAATGCAGAATATCGATTAAGCGAGGCTCGGATAATCGAGGTTCTACTGTCTATCTATTTTTAATATTATATATATTTAAAATAAAATAATTAATACAAAATATTCATTTTATAATACTTAATTAAAAATAAACAAAAGCTATACCCAATCATAAGGAATTCCCGGATCTTCTTTCAAAATCAACGTGCTCTTCAAATCCTTTTCCTCTTCTTTCGGCACAATCTCCTCATCCGACTTCTCCTCTTTCTCCTTTTCAAAGATTTCCTTCTCATTCTCCTCCTTTCGTCCCTCATCCTTCATTCCCAATCTATTCCCAGATGGCACTGTATTTCTTTGCGGTCCCTCTGGCACTCCCGTGAAATTCGCCACTTTGCCTTTTTGTTGACCAATCGCGTTACTCGCATCTTTGCCACTAACTGACGTCGTCGGAATCTGCGCACCAGGTCTATTTGGAACCACCGTCGGTGGTTTTGAATCGTCTCCGATTTTTGTCGGTGCATCGTGTGGTGGCGCTGCGTTCGCATAGTCAAACGACGATGACGAGTTTTGATAATTTTGCGACGGCGGATAATAATTTGCCGGATAACGATTCGGCGCGTTTGCATCGCCACGAAAGTAGCCTTCATTGAACTTTTGATCGGGTCCGTAAGGTTGCTGATAATTGCGTTGCCAATACTGTTCGTCTTGATTTTTAAACATCGTCTGACCACCAAGATTTTGACTCGAGTCAGTTGATGCAAAATTTTGGATGTTCGATTGCGCTGGTGTGGCATTTGCTGGATAGTGATTGGGCGTATTCGTGGATGAACTTGGGTTTGAAGATGGCGTGTAATTCGGATTAGCTTGGTTCGGTTCGTTGCAGTTAAACATTGAATCGTTTTGATTAATTGCCACGGAACTTGGCACTTGTTGATTAGCTGGATACATCGGTTGATTTGGTGCTGCTATTGAGGTTGGTTGTTGTGTATTTGTTCCGGATGGATATCTAATTTAGAATAAACAAAAATTATAATAATTTAATTTGATTTATGAAAATTGTTGACTAAACATTTTTAGATCATTCTATTAAATAGAAAAAGCAAAAATAAAAAGAAATAAAAAAGTTACCTATGACTTTGTGCTGGAGTATTCACCGCTCCAGCCTGTTTAATCGGATAATTAACCCCATTATTCTGTCCAGTGCCTTGATAAACTTGCGTCTGCTGTTGATTAGCCGTGTACCCATGCTGCGAGCTCTGATCTACCGGCGCATAATTCGGTGTAATACTTTGTGGCGCAGGTGTCGCCGTATACCCAGCCATCTGGTTCTGCGGCATCGTGGCCTGCGTCGGTTGCATATATCCAGCATGGGTTTGCTGTCTCGGAGCCGACTGCGTCGCCGGACCACCAAATCCCACAGCATTTGTCGCACTACTCTGATTATTTGGATAACTTTGTATCGGTGTCGACTGATTGGCCGGAAAACTATGATTCTGTGCAGTCTGATTTTGCGGAAAAGTCTGTCCCACCGCCGCCGTATTGGCATTACTTCGCTGATTATTCATAAATGAATTATTAGGTGGATTCGCCTGATTATTTTGTGAAAATGTCTGCGACTGATTGGGATAAGTATTATTATACTCCTGCTGAATCGGTATCTGTGTTTGGAAATTGGAGGGCTGCTGAGAGTAATTTGAATTCTGATTGACTCCCTGATTGTACTGATTTCGCGCGCCATCTGGGTAAGAAGTATATCCCTGTTGTCTGGAAAACTGTTGCACTCCCGTTTGATCGTAATTTTGGCCCTGCGGTTGTTGTTCCTGTCGAAATTCGGGATTCGTTGGAGCGGGATATCTGATGGGCTGCTGATTACTAGCAGGTGTCACTCTCTGTTCATTATTTGCCGGCATATAATTCTGTCCCTGATTCGGATAAATCTGTCCGGAGTTATAATTTGCGTTTGCTGGATACTGTTGATAGGCCTGATTATTGTTATAAAAGTCGCCGTACTCCTGATTTCCTTCATTCGGATAATAATTCGAGTATTCCTGGGGAGGCAGTGGTGGCGGCGGCGGCACTGTCTGATACTGTTGACTGTTGTTACTCGGAGTACAATTATTATACCCAGCTTGAGTATTCTGCTGCATGGGATAGTTATTCTGAAATCCAGCCCTTTTGTTATTCAAATTACTATTATTATTGCCTTTGCCAACATTATTACTATTCCCCGCATTATCCGCACTGCTATTAGCAACATTATCCGTATTATTGTTATCGGCATTTGCACCAACCGAGGAGTTTGGCTGTACACTCGCGGCCGGCTTGTTCTTCATAGCCTTCTCGGCCTTTTTGCCTTTGCGCGATTCGCCCTTCGGTTGTCTTGCTTTCGTCTTCTTTCCGCCAGGCGCCGCTGGCTTCTCCCCAATTGTCTCCTCCAAATCCAAGTCATCTTCCTCATTAGCCTGACGCTTTCGCAAAAAGTGATACAAGATATCCGGATGATTCCAAATCTTGCAGCAAACCGCAAAAGCCTTCAACGGATTCGGCACTGCGCGAGTCTTTACTACTTGATTCATAAAAGTGTCATATAATTTACGCTGAAACGGTGTCATTCGTACCAACAGAATATACTCTTCTTTCCTCGGCAGGGATAATTGCAAAACTGAGTGGGAACGTCGTTGTACAAAACCTTCGAGAAGTGCATGCAAAACGTGCGCGCGATATCGCATCAGACGAATATCTTGCGGAGTCGAGTCGATACACTGACCATTTTGAATCGGCCGCTCGAACATGTTGCAGAACTCGCTCTTCGTGCCGAGATAATTGGGTCGAACGAAGTCCACCATACACCAGTATTCCAACAAGTTATTCTGCAGCGGATAACCCGTTAGAACAATGCGACGCTTTGTGCGCATCTGTTTTAATGCGAGACTAATGCTCGCGTGGGAGTTCTTGATCCGATGACCCTCGTCGCAAATGACGAGATCCGGACCGGGGTTCACAAGGGCTATGTGCATCTCATCCAGAAGACCCTTGTTTTTGTCTTCCTCTTCGACATCGACAGCGGCTTCTTTCAACTGACCGCGTTTTCGTTTGCTTTTTGTTGGTTTCTTCAAGGATAATTGACGGTACAGTTCGTATCCAATCATCAGCACTCCGCCGTCCTTTTGCCAGGCCTTGATGACGCGCGCACGCGCAGCCATGCTTTTGTGCGAGTCGTTTAGAATGTGCAGATGAAAGTGACGAGGACGAGTTTCCATGTCTAACGGCGCGTCTACGCTGTATGGCGTTTTTGATTTAGATTCCGAGTTGCCCTTTAATTGGTCCTCAGTCTCAGTTTTGGGTTCCTTCTTTATCTCAGGCATTTCTTCTTTTTTCACTTCACTGCCGCTTGGATATGTTGGATAGTTGTCATAGTTCGGGTACATTGACATCGGATGGTTATTGTCCATGTAATCGGGATAGAGTGAGGCGTTGGGATTCTGACCGGGTGGTACGTTTTGAAAATTGCCGCCGTAAGGATTCGGTTGATTCATTTGAGGATAATTGCCAGGGTACATTGACGAGTGATCTTGCTGAATGTTATATGCATTGTTACTAGAATCACTTTCGGAACTTAAATTGGCCATTGGTGGGGGGCGATTTTCGAATGACTGACCGAACGTAACGTCTTTTGTCATGTCGGTGGTCATCGTGGCAGTTGTGGTGTTCGAATTGCTCGACATGCTGTTGGCATTTTCTTCTTTGATTTCAGTTTTAATGGGATCCTCTTGTTTTACATTATCTAGAAGTTCGCTTTTCACGGCATTCGGATCCTCGTATGGCAGCCACATGTTAAACTCCGCGAGCCAATTTTGGAGAGTATTTATCGGCATAATGCAAAGCACAGTTTTTGCTGAGGTGCAACGAAAAAATATGTCACAGAAGCTCGCGACTTGGAGCGTTTTGCCGAGACCCATACTGTGTGCTAAAATACAACCGAAGCCGGAACTGGTTTTGTACCTATCGATGCTTTCGACTATATTGTCGTACAAAAAACGAACGCCACCAATTTGATGGGGTTTTATGATGCGTGCAACTTGAGGTGCGAGGAATACGTCGGGTTCGGAGTCTGGATGACCCACATTTACCAGCACACGGCCGTGTTCATCGGGAACATTGTACCTGTTGAAGTAAATAAATATTTAAGATATGAGTGTGAAACTAAGTAAAGTCAAATCCACTTTTTGCATATATTAATTTGCATTTAATAAACAATATTATGTGAAGAAGATTTATTCAGAAGATGGTTCAAAAAGTCCAATCAATTTTGTTTGTTCATTTGTTTCATTGAATTTGTAAAAAGCAAACTTTCTATGACGTCAATGATTTGGTTCAAATTATTGATTATAATGAAAATAATGATGTAAATCAAATTCCAACGTTCCCAACTTTGATAAAAATTTTGCCAACATATTCAGCATTCTCTAAAAGATACAATTTATTTGCATTATCATCTAATCATAAATAATAAAACAAATTCACATTCTATTTAATTTGTATTTTTATTTAGTCATAATCACCTATCATTTGTATGCATTCCAGAATTAGATGGATCATCTTCGTTATCAGTATCTTCATCACCACTTGGATCGCTAAGCACAATGCAATCGTCATCGGAGCTCTCGCTGGAACTGGATATCGTCACCAATTCCTTGCCCTGTTTCGGTGATTTCGGTGGCTTCGAGCCGCTCGACAACTTTCGCATTGGTTGCATTTGCTTCTCCATCATCTCTTCATCCGCCTCAATGTCCGAACACTCCGAGTCCGAGAAGAAATCCATATGTCTGCTGCTGCGTGGCTCCTTCTTTGGCACCACCGGCGAAATGCTCACGGACGGGGTCATCATGCGTATGCGCTGTTGTAACATATTCGAGCTGTTGTTCGCGCGATTCGATGGAACTCGGGAGATGGAAGTTTGCGCTGTTTGATAGGGCGGTCGACCTCGTTGCCAACGCGAATTGTCTTGCATCGGTCGACCTGGGAATTGCGCGGATGACGATTGTAGACTTGGGGAATGTATTTGCGTTACTGATCCGCCGCCACTTCCAGAGTTTACCTGCGATTTCAAATAAAATTAATATTTTTATTTAATTATTCATTTATATATTATGCAGAAATTAGACAAAAAACATGTATTAATTTGATTTAAAGTAATGAATATTTACTTAAATCAAAGCATTTACTTTTTGTACTCTAATTTGTATTTCTTTTATTTGTAAAGAAAATTATACAAACCTTCATTAATACCGTACTAGATCCCTTCATTTGTAAGGAACCTCCAGGAATATTAGACGACGATGGTTGTGCGGATATTTGCGTGGATGGAGATATTGTCGTACCGCCGAAACTTTGCTTTCCCTGTAACAGACTGACTGCTCGTTGTTGTCCTTTGCTACCCTGCTTGTGAACCATAAACTGCCGCTGCACTTCGCGTAATATTTTCTGTTGTTCCTGAACGCGTCTAAGACGTTCCATTTCTTGACGTTGTGCGGCCAAAGTTGCCTCGTCCAGCTGTGTCTCGTCCATTACTTCACGGATGTTTCTTCTCATGTTGGCCATTTTTTTGTCGATTTGCTGTGATTTCATGAAATTAATGAAAAGTTAGGACAAAACAAAATTAGACTAAAAAAGAAATAACTAAATAATTAATATAAATTTGCTTTTAATTAAATTTGATTGTCTTTTTTGACTGAAATGACTCCAAAGCAAATACCAACCTTAGTTTCACAGTCCTGTCCACTTTGTGTCTCCTCACTACCTTCTTCTATTTTCGGCTTCTTCGTCGTGGAGTCCGGACTCTCACTATCCCGTGGCCTCTTCGCCGAGTCCGTGGCATCGTCTCCCGTCGAACTAGCATCACCTTTGTTAGGTTCATTATCCTCCTCCTCATCTTCTTCATCTTCGCGATCCTCCAGTTCTTTCGAGATCGTTTTCCCCAATAAATCCGCCTCACTTACTTCCTGACCCTCAATCGGCGCTCCTTCGAGCGGCAAATTCTCCAAAATATTCACCGCCTCAATATCATCGTCAACCTCATCCTCCTCATCTTCGTTCATCAATTCATCTTCTTCGTTAAGTGGTTCATCTCTCCGATGATCATCCGACGACTCTCTCAAACCAATGCGGGAGTCAATGGTCTCGTCGAGGTCCATATCGTCGTCTCGCATCTCCTCGCTTTCCTCGGGATGCATCGAGTCATCGGTTTTATTGTTCTTAGACAACAGTTCACTGTCCGAGATGTCGCCGGACGATTCATCGGACGTATCGTCGAGGCGCAATCGCGAGTCTCGCTCATTATGAATTGCGCTCAGCTGCACCTCGGGTTGCGGTTGACTCAGCGATTCCTGCTGCTGCTGCTGCTGATTAGGCCTAGCATTCGAGCGCGGATTCACGCGCTCGATGGTTACGTCCCCGATCCGAGTGAGAAAACTGTCCAAACTATTGGACATCACGAACAAAACTTCCAACTACCAACACTTCGCAAGATTCACGCACTGTGGTCCTTGAAGGCTTGGAAGACCTTCAGGTCACAACGAAACAGTTTACCGTCATTATGCTAAGCCGTCTCGATTAATTCTGTAACAAAAATTGCTATTTTATTATCCATTTTGGAAATTTTTATTATTCTTATATTATTCTTTGTCGTTTCTTTTTTCTTTGTTTTCGAAAGCTCTTTTCTTATTTGTTGAAAATTCATCATGAATACATTTGGAGTATAAATATTTGCTTTCCTATTATTATAGAAAAATATAATTTATATTATTTAAAAATATAAATTATATTACTAAATCAAATATTACACTAAAAACTAGTATATAACTATAAAAATTTTACGTATAAAAGGCATCAAGCCATTTATATTAATGTATAAAAGTTCAGATGGAACTATAAAACAAAATATTTTTAATTTATATCAAACATATCAGTTGATTTTGCATTTTATTAAGATTTAGTTTTTAATTTAAGTAATGTCATATTTCTAATAACAATATAAGATTTTATGTGATCTTTTGGTATGTGGTATTCTGACATGTTATATAATTATTTATTGATAAAAAAAATATCTCTACATGTATTTTAGTTAATATTCAACATTTTTATTTTATTTTAAACCATTTTTACATCATTATAAACCAAATTTGCAAGTTTCTCAAGTTTTCAAACAATCGCATAATTTTGACGAAATTTGTGTTTAAATGAAGTTATATTTATCATTGAAGACAATTACAGTCAACTTAAAGCAATAAAAGTTACTCTATTATTTATTCTGTTTAACTATATCTCAATTCTAAACAATTATATTATGTAAAAATAAAAAGTTAATAAATGTCGAGATACGTATATAAATATATAAACACAAATAACGCAACCGAGAAAAACCATGAAATTGAGTCATCACTAATAAAACTAATCGCATCATACGAAGCAATGCTTCACAGCATTTTGTTTGTTTAATAAACGAGCGTCCAATAATCTAACACTAATATTCACGTCATTTTCTCACTGACAACATTGTCTGTATAGAAAAACACCGATTTCCCATGAACTCCAACGAGTAATGACCTCTTTGAGGTTATGTCTACTTGCAACCTAACAACACCGAGAAAAATAAACGACTCAAAAACGGAATCAACTAAAGAAAAAGCAAGAATAACAACAGTAATAATCAATTCAAAAATAAAATCATTCATTCAATTTTGATTCCTTTTTTAATTTTAACTAAATCTTTTCCTTTTTTAATGTAATTAAATTTGATGAATTAAAAAAAGGTCGAATTTTACCTTGTAGGTTATAAAAAAACAACTCAAAACTCAATAATTGCGAGCCATGTTACACTGTTAAAAGCACCGAGCAAAATGTCACAACAATTAGATATCTTTTTTTTACGAGCCTTAAGCAAGTTTCACTTTTATTTTGTCGGACATGAAAATAATTCTGAGTAAACGAAGAGGGAAAAAGAAGTAAAGATAGAGAGAGAGACAAGATAAATAAAGGCTGTAATTCGAAGCCTTCGAATGATGAGATGAGATCAAAAGTGAGCAACAATGACAACAGCAAGATAAAAAAAAAGAAAAAGGAAAAATGCTGCAATTAAATGGAACGTTTTGTGATTGACGTACCAGCACTGGCCGAGCGAACTTTACAGGTGCCGCGTGAAACAAAGAACGGAAAACGGCACGTCACATTTTCGGCTCTGAAAGTGTCACTTTTTCCAACCCCAAAGCTCCGCCAACCCATTCGTTTATCCAATTGTCAATATTTCACGATAACAGAAACAACATTAATAATTATCAAACAACAAACGTTTTTTGTCTTTTTTATTAAAATAAGTACAAAAGTGAAATGAATATAGAAGTAAAAAAAGGGTTTTTGATGTTTTTTAAGGATGTAGGTTTTAAAGGAGGGGAGGATTTTGACTTTTTTCGCAGTGGGGGAGGGGATGATTTTTATATTCAGAGTAAATATTTTAACTTTTTGGTGAATTTCAGCGGTTTCGCGGGTGGATTGGCCGCGCACTGGACGCCATGGCGTCTCGCGCAATTCCCCGTCACGGTTTTTGACACAAAAATTGTCGGGGGTTGTGTGCGCGAATTTGGCGGAGCCACGCAGCGCAATTTGGCGCGACGATGATTCGCGGCGAAAAAGAGACGGCCGAACGTAGAATAGTTTTGGCTGATTTTGCGCGCGCGATTAAAATACGCACGCACCGTCAAGCAGCTCGCGATTGTTTGCGGGGCGCGAGGGGCGAGCGGATCAGGCGCTGCTACGTACGTGTGAGGTTCGCGGCATTTTCGGACGCGGCCCTGCTTCGCTGCTGCTGCTGCATCGGAAGGTGTGCTTTTGGCGCGGACTGTACCGCCGCACCATTCGCCATTTTGAACCGTTGACCTAGACCGGGGCTCAGTTCACGCAACACAAGATCGCGTCGCCGCGGGCTAAAGTCACGGTTCAACAACCGGCTCATTAAATATAATACAATTTCCTTTTTTTATGTTTTTATTTGTTCATTTTGTTTTCATAATTTCATCCATTGGCTATATTATGTTCTACATTGATCATTTTGGTATTTTACCGAAACAGCATATAAGCCTTTAGAAACGTTAAATAAATCCATAATGTTTGAAATGACTATTAAACGTTTTCACATGATTATGTACTGTACAAGTATCTCTAATTAAAAGTGAATAAGAATTCATACATTCATGTAAAATCATAAAAAATTTATATTTTTTTATACATAAAATATCGCACAAAATTATGAAATTTAAAACCCATATTTTTGAATATCATTTTTTTGTATTTCCATGAAATATAAGAATATGCAATTTATAAAATATCATACTTAAATGTATGTTTTCCAGGTTTCATAATATTTCACGTTAATTCACTTTTAACGACGGATATTATTTTCAATATTAAAATGCGAATGACTTGAAATTTTGTAGTAATATAAAACTAATAATTAAGCATTTTTCTTCAAAGTTTGATCGATTTTTACAGTACCATTTTTAAGCAAAAAAATTGTAATAAGTTTGTTGATTTTTGTATTAGAATTATTATATTCCTGTGGAAAAATTATAAGTAACTTTCATGGTGGATTCATGGAAAACCCTGTTGTAAACTTTGTTGAAATTTCGTGCACTTATTATTTATTTATTTCTATACAAGTAAATGAAATTTCAATGGATTCTTAATTATTTTAGATTAAAAAATTTTTTCAACAAAAAGCTTCTTCTTGAAATTGAATAACTTTTGTATTCCAATAAATTAATGAATTTAATTATTTAAAGTAAAATAGAAATAAAACATATTGATATGAAATGAAGGTCAAATTAGCCCTGGTTCAAAATTCCGACTATTTCAGATTTAAAAAATCCAGCTTGATATAGTCTGAAATTTTAAATACAAATTTTCAGTTTAAACTCAAATTTTCATACAGTTTCATTGTTGAAAGTATCTGTTTATATAATTTTATCCGAAACTGTGTGAAATAGCATGAAATTTTATACAATTTCTAACAGTTTCAGCTAGAATTATATAATCAAATACTTTCAGCAATAAAACTATATGCAAATTTTAATTTATATTAAAAATTTATATTTCGAATTTCAGACTATATCAAGCTAGAATTTTTAAATCTGAAATAGTTACAACTTTGAACCAGGGAGTGTGAACGAAATATTAATTATATTCCCAGATAGAAAATTATCAGCATATTTGCACCATATTAGTAGCATTGAATGAACATGCATGTTCTCTATGCTAATAATATGTAGAATTTTATCATATTTAGGCAATTATTGTGTATAAATTAGATGTTTTATGATTTTCTATCTGGGATTTATACTATATCCTCGACTTCGCCCGAAAACCTATGATCCCTTCCCTATGACCGTGTATGAGTCCTGACCAAATCCCTAGTTCCACCCGAGATACTTCTATAGACCCTCTTTGGGCTCCCTACGGGCCCCATGAACCCCTCCTATTACCCCTACAATCTACCTATGAATTCCTTATGACATCCCTATAACACCCCCCCCCCCTTGAAGTGATAAAGCTATGATAAAAATTTTGTTTTCTAAACATCAAATGTATATATATTGCAAAAATATAGGCCTTTTGAGGCCTACACACTAATCGAAAATACATTGAACCACACCCGTGTTGAAGGTTCCTAATAATTCCAAATAAATTTTGTACAATTCCTAATACACATACAAACCATGTATATGTATGTATACAAATGTTTAAATGTGTGTATTAGGGCATTTGAAACATTTGTGGGATTAGAAAGCTATTATTAAACAAGCAATTAGGTGATCTTATTATTATTGTTTGGGTCTTTTTTTGGGCGCGCAAGGTCAAGTATGTAAGTACCTTGAATAATGAGTTAGTCGATCATGAGCAACCATCGAGTACACCGGAAAAATAAAAGAGACTGTGACTTATAATTTATTTATAAAAGTTATATTTGAATAAACGTCTTATTTTATTAAGTGTCTGGATATTTTAATCAACTTTTATCCTACACATTTATTATAGGAATTGTTTGGAACTTTTAATTCGTACATTCATTAATAAGAAATTTGTCGTTTCCGCATTGAAAAACATTTATTGCGATTATTTTCAAATGTGTTGTCAATATGAAAACGACATATTCTGTATTGAAACCACATTCATGAATGTGGTTCAATATGTTTTCAGTTTTTGGGTAGGGCTATATTCCTTCAAAATTTGGTTCAAATCGGTTCGGTAGATTTTCCGTTATGCTCATACAAAAAAAAAAAAAATAAACAAACAAACATGGATTCATTCTTATATATATTAGTTAGATTGTTATTGAAATATTTTTCTTTAATTATGTGAAGTTCAAATGAAGTTAATTTGAAAATAATTTGAAACTGAAGATTTCATATTTAATTCAATTTGAATTCATATGGAATTACAAGATTGAAGGAAATAAGAGGGACATTTTGAATCACAAATGAATGGAAAATAAATTATTTTTAAAATATTTCTAGAATTTAAAATAATTTAATTTTACTGCATTCTGAAATTTTTTGGTTGTGCAGGAGGCGATTTTTTCATTATGGGAGAATTTTATGCAAAAAGGATTTTCAATGTTCAATGCAAACTTTCGTCTCAGTATATCTGCACATATTTCTTATAATCTACATACTATAAACAAAAAGCGCTATGGAAAAAGAATTTCCGATTTTATCTCCCTTGGTACAAAATATACTTTTTATGACTAACATTGAAATGTGTAGTCGATATTAGTTAAAATTAGAAAAATATTAATTTTTATTTCTGAAAATAATTGAAACGTATATGATTTAATTTCAATTAACCATTACTTTGATATATAACATTAAGTTATATGTACCAACTTCACAAAACGTAGATCAGAAATTAAGTTATTAGATAATTTTGTATAAGTAATTGAGTAATTACATCCAACGAGTAAGAGATACAGGATGAGACAAGGATGGTGTATTACATATATTTACCCTATCTTAAATGGACCAAAATTAGAAGCATTGTTTTTTATGAACAATAAATATATATTACAAAAAGCATCACACAAAATTCAACATTTTCATAGAAAATCATGTTTTTTTTCACATTTTATAAAAATGTTTTTTCCCACATTTTTACTAGAAATAAAAAAAATGCATACTCACTTAAAAGTGAGTATGAATTATAATTATAGTTAAAGGATTTATTTTATCAACCACTTGATAATACAACAATTTGAAGTTGTTGCGTTGAGATAGATATTTACTCCAGTCTACAGTTGTAGAGTTAAAAATAGCTTCAGAGGCGATCATTAAAAATCAAAAAATTATAATCCAAAATTTATTTTGTTGAATTCGTAAAAAAATTTACAACTGAGCTTAAGAATAAAAATTAATTAATGCATTTATTTTTTAATGTTTTATATTTTGGGGATACGATGACTAACGTTTAAAAAAACCTGGTGAAATCATAAAAATTTGTTGTAAAACAATATTTTAATAAAAATTTCATAACATTATAAAATAACGTTAATGACTTTCATTAATGCAATCACTTTAATGTAATAAAGTTCATTTTATTATCAGATCTTAAACCAACAAATTATACTCAATAATGTAGCAAATGAATATAATGTATTATATTCATTTGCTACAACGGAATTACTTAAAAATATATCCATACGCCAAAAATTAAGTACGAAAGAAATCGAATTAATTATTTAATTAAATTAATCGAATAAAATGTCTCAATATTGGTATACTAACAAAGACTCATTTCAATGGAAAGTACAGTCTGTGTAGAAAATCGAATGCCTTATTGAATTTCATCGTAAAAGTTTATGCAGAATCATTCATAAGTATCTAAAAAGAATAAACAAAAAGAAGAAACAGAACAAGTTAAAGAAACATTCAAGAAAAACAAAAAGTTAAACTACTAAAAGAAATAAAAATAATTAACTATATATATTTGACGATTTCATAAAATTTTGTCGATTAAATTTCTCATGACTAAAAAAGCAAAAAGTATTTTAATTCATATTTTAAAATCACATATTTATTTACAGAGTAAAATAAAAATTATTTACAATAAGCATTAACTGTAAATCGCATTTATTTTATAGATTCTTAATGACAATAAGTTTAACTTCAAATTTCATTTACACATATCAAAGAAATTATTTCGTGTTTTATTTTTTTATATTTTACGTTTTTATACAAATTACGTCAACTCGCTTTGTAGCATGTCAAATTCAAAACTAAACTACACACTATTTTTGTGTAAAATCAACATTAACATTAACTATTAACTAATGCAAAATCAAACGTTATTTCTTAAAATTAACAGTGATATTCGGTGATTCTGACATAATGATGTTGTCATGAAGTCTGTAACAAATCCGATAAATGTTTAATTAATATTTTTAGTTATTATTAGTTATTTATTTATAATTTCATTATTAATACAAAATAAATTAATAATATACACAACTATATAATATTTACTTTAATTTGCACTCTCACAAGCATCTATCCAATCATTATAAACATCTAATGGCTCTGAAAGTAAATTAATTGTTGTTTGAAAATCTTCGTTGCACACTCGACATGATATTTTTGCTGTATGCCTCGATTTATCCCTAAAAGAAAATTTTGTAAAATCCAATTAAAAATCATCATAATACAAAATTCATTTGTAAACAAAATGATTTTTTGTTTATAAACTCACATCTTAACCTCGCAAGACTTTTCGTGATTGCAAAATGGACAATTGAATTGTACGTCAAGCGGCTCAATGGCTTTTCGTTTTGGCGGTGGCTTCCTTTTACTCTTTCTGCGTCCCATTTTGAATGAATTGAACGCTTTAAACGAAATAAAACAGAACAGAAACAAAACTTGTCATGAAATTTGTTGCTTGTTGTTGTCTTTGATGGCTATGGTTGAGTCGCAAAGCGTAAAACCTCAGACCGTACGCCAGTATTGGTATACAATAAGCTGCTTTAATGTGGTTTTGATTTAAAATATGAAATTTGTTGCTTCTTTTTATTACCTGATTAAATTAAAAGTTCCACGAGCGTCAACTTTTGACAATATTAAACTTCACGCCGGTTCAACAAAAGTGCTTGAGAGAAGAAATCTAAACAAAAATTCTGGCGTTCTAAATGACATGAAGTTGGTTGCAGGTCAGGACTTGGGAACAACTTGGGACTAACTTCAGTTTATTGCAATTTCACTTAAAATTATGAAATTAATGATTAAACAAAATTTTTTTCTTAAATAATAAATACAAAATTAAAATTTTTTAGATTAAAAAGAAATTGTTTTTGTATAGTTGAATAAATATTTAAACATTCTTGAATTTGTATTTTAACTTTTAAATTTTAATAATTCAAAACATTTTGTAATAATGTTATTAGTTCTTTAATAATAAATCAATCAATTTATTTATTGATTTTATTATTATTTATTATTATTATTAATTAATTAATTTATTTCAAAATCATAAATAAAAAAAAACATTTAATGAAAACATTTAAAATTAAAATCAGCAAAAGCAAATTTGAGTTATTATAATTTAAAACCCTAAAAAAATTATACAAATTATTTGTTATTTAAATTTATCTTTAAATATATTTAAAGTAAATAATCTTCAATTTATTAAAAAAAAGTATTCGTAAAATGAAAACAAAGAAACGCTCATAAATTTAGATTAACTTCTTTATTACGAAAATGTATGAGTGAAAATTAACGTTAACATAATATCGAATTAATCTAAGTTCGTCGGCTGAACTGATGTGTGACCGGTTGGAGAAGTTGCAGACCCGGGATGTTATTCATGTCCAGCATCTTCAACATTTCCTTGGTGTCAGCATCGACTTCAATGATGTCATGATCTAGTGCAGAAATTTCGGGCACATAGTTGTCACGACGTTCGCGCTCTTCTTCTTGCAGTTTGATCGAGATTCCACGAACTTGCGAATGTCTCAGACGTTTCATCAAATGAGTCACGAAACTATAAAATAAATCAAATATTCACTATAATTATTCAAATAATTAATACATTTAAATTATTTATTTATAACATTATTTTTATAGGACAATAAACATCTTTATTAATTTTAGTTAGTGAATCAACAATATTTTAAGGTTGTTCCGATATAAGAGGGGTATAAGTTTCCATTTAAAAAGCGTAAGTAATTCAAAAGAAATGCCAATTTTTACAACAAAAAAAATGTCAATGCATTAAAATTTTGCACAAATATAGAGAAACGTGTAAAACATAATTATACAAAATGTGAAACAATTTTACAGTATAGTTTTCAAGCAAATGGTTATTGAATTTGTTTCATTTTTCCATAAGACTAATGTGAATTCTAATAAAAATGAACTTCAATTTTGTTTTTCTCGCAAACTATTTTGTGAAAATTGACAGGCTTTTGAGGAAATATTGTAATCTATTGATTATAGAATCATACACATTTTAAAATCAATGGCATTTTTTTAAGCTATTGGAACAACCTCTTTAAATGCATATTTCAAATATTTCAATTATTAATTTCTATATGATTTGCATTCAATTTTTAATTTGAAATTATTTAATTTTTAAATATAATTAAAGAAACGAATTAATTAAATTAAGTAATAAGTAAATAAGTAATTTGTTTATAATTCTTACCCCGCGATTTTGTTTTTCAATGGTTTGCTTGGAATGATAGCAATTTCCTCGCACAATCGTTTGTTGGTGTGAAAGTCCACAGTCAACTTGGTGTAATATTTCTCGATGATGATTCGAGCGGCCTTCTTGACCGTCTTTGTTCTGACGCGACTCTGAAAAAACAATACAAATTTACGAATAATTAAAACTAAACAATATTTCAGGTTTTTTTCTAAAATTTAACTTAACATATAAACGAATACTTAACCTAAAAATAATCATCATGTAACAAGTGGGAAAAACAATGAAAATGTAATAATGATAGGAAAAAAGACAAAGTTAAATAAATGATTTGAATTGTTGAGAATCATAATTTGCGATTAATTATGGGATTGCAAAGGAATTTGCAGATTTAATTTTGCAGTTAATCTGACGTAAACTTACCATTTTTGATGGCTTTCGACAAAATGGACTAGAGAAACTATTGATGTTGTGTTTTCACAATCTCGATGTGGTTGTCTTTGTCATACACATTTGTCGAATGGGGATAGAAATACAGTGTTGCCACCTTTATAAATATATAATACATATATAAATGCAAATAAATATTCAAAAATAAATAAAATTATTTGTAAATAATAACAAATAAATTAAATAATAAAGCAAAGTATATTAATACAGTTGTTAATATTAATATATAGTTTAATATAAATATGAAATATTATTGTTTTATTCCATTTTCGTTCTTTTTCTCAGTCTATCAACAGTGTTAAAATAAGGACAAGAAGATTCACTTAATTTGAAGAATATTCTAAGTTAGAATTCTAAGTTAGAAACACATTTTTTGGTTAGAATTTCTAACCAAAAAATGTGTCTTCTGTAAAGTAAACATTGAAGAACTTTAAAAAGTCCTTTACTTAGAAATTGAATCATTAAGAGCACTTTATAATTCTCTTAATACACATGTTTAAGAAAAAACTTACACATTTGGCGTTTTACAATGGAAAAAGATATCACTATGTATCCTTTAATGACAATAATTAATAAATATATTATCATATGTAAAATAGTAATATGTATACTTTTTACGTTTCTTACTTTGTCATTTTTTATTTGTTTATATATATATCTGTGACTTCAAGGCAAAATCAGTTAACTCCACATTTGTAAATATATTGAGAAAAACTACTAAACTTTGATAAATATGGACTCATAAAATGAAAATATACATTTTTTATGATTAAAATCGCCATTAATTAAATTTTGTCAAAAAATGGAGTTAATCGGTTTTTCCTTTAAGCCACAGATACATTGTATATAAATAGCAATTTTTCAATTTATTATTATAATTCATTAATTTTTCCTTAGCGCAAATATTTTTATTTACAACAGTAAAATTGACATTCCATTTCCAAAAAGTCGCTATGCTGAAATTGCTTATCAAGTTTTAAGAGTTGATGCAGAACCGCAAAGAAGTGAGGTCCAAAAGAAGTTAGAATTACAGGACAACATTTTGAAAGTGTAAGTTTGTTAACTCAATTTATTAAACAAATAATAATTATTATTTAAATACAAATTAAATATGATTTTACAATCTTTTAGAATCTTCACTGCAAAAGAGCTGCGAAAAATTCGAGTTGCAGTGACATCCTTCTTCGAAAGTATTAATTTAATAAGTGAAACGTTAGTTATACATCCAAACGTTGAGCCAAGGTACGATTATTTTGATTAAATTAATAAAGTTAAACGAAGAAGAAATTGGAGAAATATGACGGAACATACACCAGCTCCCTACAGACCTAGATCAGTATATGGCTATGCACTGTACATTGGATCAAATTTGATATTTTTTTTATACTTGGTCTGGGCCTTTGTACCTGAAGAGATATTACACGACTACTTAGGTTTGACGTATTGGCCATCGAAATATTGGGCTGTGGCTATTCCGATGTGGATTGGCACGGCGTTTGTCATTTTTGCGGCATTCATTTATCCGGCAATTAATATGTCCATTACGCCGGATATTGACGACATTCGAACCATCCGGGACAAACATTCGTTGAAGTTTAAGGAAACCGTTTCAGGTGGAATACCAGTGGTTTCTGATATTCCAATTACACATGTTTGTAGACAACTATATTTAAATGATCAGTGATAACATGATTATAATATCAGAGTTGGAACAAATGATTTTTGATTTTAAAAAATCGATTGATTTGATTTAAGTTAAATCACTTTTGATTCAAATTATAGTAAATACTTTTTATTTTATATTTGACAATATGAATTAATGAATTTATTAAATGTTATAAAGATTAAAATTGTTGTACATTGAGTACGATCAAATAAACAGATTACAATAATTTAAATAAATAAATACCCAAAAATTTAATCATGTATAAATAGAAATATCAAAACAGTCTCAATTTCCACAGCCTATACATAAATAATAATTAATCTTAAAAAATTGTGCATCGAAATACATTTCTTCAAAAAGTTGTATAATAATAAATAAATGATAAATACATAAAGTAAAAGCACCGGTTTCCGATACTTTAGCCCAGTTTCCGACAGAATGTCTAAGAAAGAGATAGAAATAGGATTTTCAATGTTAAATATCGAAAACCGGCGCAGTCACCGAAACCGGTGCCACTACCTTATTTATTATATTTTCCATTAAATTAATTACAATACATAAATAATGTAATGATACATTAAATTCATTCCAATTTCTTCGACTGCAGTGTATTTGAAGTAACATATTAGACGTATTTGTACAATTACACTCGACTTCCACCCAGTCAGCATTCACCCATTCAGCACTTCCATCCAGTCCGCCGAAATTCTTTCACTCATTCAGCAATATTAAAGTCAACCGGAAATAGACGTTCGACCAATAAAAACCCAGCAACCGAAAAACAATTTAAATAAGATTTCCAAATTGTTTTTATGTCCATATTACAATTTAAATAAGTTTTCTTCAAATTGTATCAAATAGATTTAAATGGCGACG